>JACXGI010012511.1:12563-22725 GCA_016801175.1 Esox masquinongy | reverse complement strand
ACTCTCTGTGTCACTGTATAGAGCACATAAATACCTGGATGAACCAAAATTGTCTACAATTAAACCAAGATAAAACTGAGATTATTGTGTTTGGCAACAAAAATAAAAGAACTAGTATTAGTAAAGAGCTAGACTCTCGGGCCCTTAAAACCAGGGATCAAGTGCGTAATCTTGGTGTTCTAATAGACTCAGACCTCACTTTTAACAGTCATATCAAAGCGGTCACCAAAACAGCATTCTATCATCTAAAAAATATAGCCAGAATCAAAGGCTTGGTGTCCCAAAAAGACCAAGAGAAGCTCATCCATGCTTTTATCTCTAGTAGGGTTGACTACTGTAATGGCCTCTTAACTGGACTCCCAAAAAAGGGCTGCAGCTCATTCAGAATGCAGCTGCTAGAATGTTAACCAGGACCAAGAGAACAGAGCACATCACTCCGGTTCTTAAATCTTTACATTGGCTTCCAGTCAGTTACAGAATAGATTTCAAAGTGGTGCTTTTAGTTTATAAATCTCTGAATGGTTTAGGACCCGAATACATTTCTGATATATTTGAAGAATATAAACCGAGCAGGGCTCTTAGATCCATTAACACTGGTCAGCTAGTAGAGCCCAGAGCCCAAACTAAACACGGAGAAGCTGCGTTTAGCACTTATGCTGTACACAACTGGATTAAAGTACCAGAAGATCTTAGACGTGCCCCAAACGTATCCATTTTTAAATCCAGGTTAAAAACACTACTCTTCACGTGCATACGACTGAGCACTTAAACTTAACCACACTGTTTAGCCTTATAGCTTCCTATGTTTTTATCCCATTTCTAATCTTTTTTTTAATCTTTATATGTTTTCTTATTGTATTTCTATTATCATGATGTTTTCATTTGTTTTGATGTTTTAATTTGAGTATTTGTTTTTATGTTATTGTATTTTTATATATTTTTTATTTTATTTTTCTTTGTAAAGCACATTGAATTGCTTCGATGTATGAATTGTGCTATATAAATAAACTTGCTTGCTTGCTATAACAGGGAAATGGAAAACATGTCTTAAGTTGAGTCTGTTTGTCCAGCCTGCCCGGACCTGGTCCCTATGTTTAACACCTTGCGTCTATTTATTCTCTCGGCAACTAAAGAACATTGCTACGGTGAAATCTGTATTTTTCATACCTTGTAAAGGCTTACGCCTACTATTGACCTATAGATCGGTGCTGGCAGCCAGGCACAAACAAGACACACCCGCTTTACCAGTCCTCCACCTGATTACGCACTTGTCACATGAAAGTAGCCTAACTGAAAACAGGCCACATGCTAACTACATAAATTCTCTGGGTAAAGAGTTCTCAAAGCGACCCAATTCTGTTTCCATAACCACAACAGCGCACTGAAACTCGTTCGTGTGCTACATGATTGACAACCTCATCTGATGGTTTCTTCTCAAGTGTCCAATCACAGTGTTCCAAGCATAAAACTCACAGTCCAATGTGGACAGCTCTATCAAATGGGTGAGGTCCCGCCCCATTGCATTTGGATGACGCACAACTTCACACAATCCAAATAAAATGTATATTTCATTTGGACGATGCATAAGTGTACACAATGCAAATGCAATGTGTATTTATTTATTTATATATTTAAGTATTTAATTATTTATATATTTATTTATATATTTATTTATTTATATATTTATTTATATATGTATTTATTTATTTATTTCATATTATGGCACATTTAGTCCTCCATAATAGTCTTTTGATCATCAAAATGAAACAATTCTAAGATAAATAGTTTGCTCAATCACTGATCTTAACACAGATACTTAAGTGAACATACATTTGAAAATGATAATGATTATCTGTTCTGACCCCGTCATTATCTTACAACGAGCAAAATTTGAATTTATTAATATGCTCTGCACTGGGGAAGAGATTATCCTTGCCAAAATTATCCTGATTTATGGTTTCATCCTGATTAAAACACTCCTTGATATCAACATCCTTGATATGGAACACTTTTTCAAGAATTTTCATATAATTTTACTATTATTTCTGATGTGTAATTACACCGAATGCAGAGGACCGGTAGCAGTTTGTATTTACTTCTCGTTATAAAATCAGTAAGATACCCAAATTGTTTCCAAAAACCAAAGAACATCCCCATAGTATGTTGACAGAAGAACATTTTTATATCATATTTATAATACAAACAACGTGATACGGTACTATATATCATAAATAGCGATGTACTTGTAATCCGGAAGGGTCTAAACAGTCGCCTGTCTGAGCTGAATGGTCGTTACCTGGTAAAAAGTTTTCCTGGATAGAATATCCTTCCTCGGCCTCTTAGTTACGTTCAAATATATGTTCAAAAACGTTTTGGGTTGAAAAGAAAGAGCTGTCTTGCATGAACGGAAAGAAAACTACGTTGGTACTCGCCAATTGAGCAGTGGCTATGGGGTGCGCCATTTTGGATATCTCCAAGTAAACGTGACCCCTAAGCCTTCCCATTGTTCCTGTATCATAAAGGTCATGTTTCCAGGCGTTATGGCATAGTAGAAGCACCATTTGTGATGGGGCAACAAGGATTAGACTGACAAACAAAGGATAAGTTGAATTTCCCATTACATGACATGTGTGTAATGTCAGTTTTGGTGCAGGTCTATTTTTGCCTTACACAGGCTGTGATCCCCATAGGAACACAAACAATGTACCGATCGCTTTGTTAGAATGTCTGGATATTAGCTGAAGTAAACCATATGATTCTAGATATTAGGTAAGTACAATGCTAGTTATTACAGTTCCGTTCTGGATATTTGTAGACATGTACACTGTTCCGGTGTTGGCCAGTTTTGGTGGAACTCTACTTATGCCTCACGCAGGCTGTGATCCCCATAGGAACACAAACTACGTACGAATCGCTTTGTTGGAATGTCTGGATATTAGGTAAGTACGATTCTAGTTATTACAGTTCCGTTCTGGATATTTATAAACATGTACACTATGGCTCAGTCAGCGCTGGCCAGTTTTGGTGCAAATCTACTTTTGCCTCACGCAGGCAGTGATCTCCATAGGAACACAAACTATGTACCGATCGCTTTGTTAGAATGTCTGGATATTAGCTGAAGTAAACCGTATGATTCTAGTGATTACTGTTCTGGATATTTATTGAAATGTATACTATGCGCTCAGTCAGCGGTGGTCAGTTTTGGTGCAGCTCTACTTTTGCCTCATGCAGGCCGTGATCCTCATAGGAACACAAACTATGTATAGATCGCTTCATTAGAATGCCTAGATATAAGCTAAAGAAAACCGTACGATTCAGGCGATTACTGTTCTGGATATTTGTAGAAATGTACACTATGCTCTACTTCCGCAGATCCGCGGATTGAGACCTAGACAGGTTAAAGTGGGTCTTGGCAAGGGACTCCTAAGAAACAGAGGCTGTCAGCCCAATAACAATTCTCCATTACATAACTTTTTGTTATTGTGCATTTAAAAAGCCATTACAATAAAATAACAAAGGTCTTTATTGCATTAAAACAAGAACAAGTAAATCTCTAAATGTAAATGGTGGCCCGCTAGCAGAGCCATTCAGTTTCATTCAGTGCCATCCAAAACATTGCACAGGATGTTTAGTGGCATAGTTGCCTACAACGTCATGTGTGTGCTCCACTTGCAAAATAAAACAATTAGTCAGGAACACTTTGATGATTGGCAAGAGCTTTTTCAGGTCACTGATCTAAGGATCAGGGGTGAAAGTAGATTTAATTTATTACCAATACTAACCTGTGGGTTGCACGCGCTTGCCTGGGCATTTTACATGCCCTTTTTGCTCATGATAAGCCTATTTGATGTGTTGTTTCTTCATAATAACTTTATAATTCATTATTACAGTTCCCTGTTTTTGTCAGGATTTGAGTTTTGCAGGACCAAAGCGCGGACACGAAGAGTAAGGAAAAGGCTTTTAATAACGGAACGGAGGCAAGGAAAAAAAAACAAGAAAACTACAAGAAACGGGCAGGCAGGCAAAAACACAGACTGGTGGCAGGGACGGACATAAACCAAGCATCAAACACAATGACTGACTAAGGGCTAACAGAAGAGGGCAAACTATTTAGGGAGCTAATGAGAACTAAACAACAAACAGGTGAAATCAATCAGGACCAAAGGGACAAGGCACATTCAGAAACAAAAGACAAAAACCAAACAAAACAGGCTGCATGCAAAAACAGAAAACCAAACAGAACAGAACCTCATAGTACCCCCCCCCAAGGCGTGGACGCACGGAAGCGCCAAAACAAAAGAAAGGGGAGGGCGGGCAGGGCAGGGCACCAAGGCGGAGGCTCCGCCTCGGGATGGGGACCAGGAACGGGTGGAGGCTCCGCCTTGGTGCAAGGACCAGGAACCAGCGGCGGAGCAGGAGGAGGACCAGGACCCAGAGCAGGAGGAGCAGGACCAGGGACGCCGGGCGGGGCCGGCGAGGCAGGGACGCCGGGTTCCACCGGCTCGGGGTCTGGGGCGCCGGATTCCACCGGCTCGGGGTCTGGGGCGCCGGATTCCACCGGCTCGGGGTCTGGGGCGCCGGGTTCCACTGGCTCGGGGTCTGGGGCGCCGGGTTCCACCGGCTCGGGGTCTGGGGCGCCGGGTTCCACTGGCTGGGGTCTGGGGCGCCGGGTTCCACCTGTTCGGGGTCTGGGGCGCCAGGTTCCACCGGCTCGGGGTCTGGGGCGCCAGGTTCCACCGGCTCGGGGTCTGGGCTGCCGGGCCTCTCCTCGGCCCTCCGCACCGGCTGCCCACATAGCTCCCCACCAAAAAATGTTTGGGGAGGCCTCCAGGCGAGGGCCAACACGGCCAGCTGGCAACCCCCTGGCAGGAGGCTATGGCCCTCATAACGAGTGGGGCCAGGTCCTGGAGGCGCCTCTCCTGGTCCTCCAGTTCCCTCCATAGATCCGCTGGGTCCAACTGTGGGTCAGTCATTCTGTCAGGATTTGAGTTTTGCAGGACCCAAGCGTGGACACAAAGAGTAAAGAAAAGGCTTTTAATAACGGAATGGAGGCAAGGAAAAAACAAGAAAACTACAAAAAACGGGCAGGCAGGCAAACACAGACTGTTGGCAGGGATGGACATAAACCAAGCATCAAACACAATGACTGACAAAGGGCTAACAGAAGAGGGCAAACTATATAGGGAGCTAGTGAGAACTAAACAACAAACAGGTGAAATCAATCAGGACCAAAGGGACAGGGCACATTCAGAAACAAAAGACAAAAACCAAACAAAACAGGCAACATGCAAAAACAGAAAACCTATGTGTTGTGCATCATGTGTTGTGCAGATCACCCAGATAGCCTATGTTATTTTTGCCTGCGCAAATGATATTATTTTTGTCTGCTCTTGCCACTTTTAATAGTTGGAAAGTTTTAACATTTACAATTTCAACATAATTATAAGAAAATCAAAACAAATATATGTATTATAATTTAGATCCTATTATTCATATGTTCTACAATTTGCAGTAACTGCATGTCTTCTAGGATGAATATCATAGCTTTTTTTGAGCTCAACATTGTTTCAACTGGGTATTTTCAGTGGTAATGGAATGGACAGGTATTTGCCCAAGCGGGAAGTGGAGACGTGATCAGAAACTTTTTCTGTAGGCTGCTGAGTGTAGTGGTTACACTAGTATTCTTGTAAAGGAATTGGAAAGCATTTGCTTATTCATTATATCATTCTCAATCGCAAAGAATAGACTGAAACACTGTTGACTTTGTGAGTGAGGTGATGAACAAATACTTAAGAAGCACCGTAACTCTTGAGAGTAGTTTATTTTAATTACTAGCCTACTATCAGATACCCCACACACCCCTTTATAGCATTACACATGTACACAGGTCAGGTAATTCATGCCCAAGCAATACAGCTCCGGAAAAAATTAAGAGACCACTGCACATTTTTCTTTTCTTTCCAAAAAAGTCGAAAAGGAAGGTTTTAAGTGAGAAACAGAAGGGTTAAAATTAAGAGATCACTGCAAACTGAAAGCTTCTGTTCCTCACTCAAAACTTTTTGGAAAAACTCTTTTTGGAAAAGAAAGAAAAAGGTGCAGTGGTCTCTTAATTTTTTCCGGTGCTGTATGAGGAACTTCTTAAATTTATCTCACTGAAATAAATCTTGCTTTCATGGGAGAAAGAATGCTTTTTTCGAAAGAATGCTTTCTCCCATGTCTTTAAAATATTATGCAGGCCAGATAACCTACAATGATTGATTTTTGTATTATCATTTATTATTTTTGTGGACTGTGTGCTTCTTTATGTTACAATGTTAGGCCTTATTAATAAGTGGGACAAGTGAGATTCCATATGTATACATAAAAAAATATTTTGAATAGTTTATATGGGCCCACCTCTTGCAAAAATGCCCTGTTTATAGCAGATATAGTTTTGTTGCCTTTTATCAAAGAGATGCATGTGGCCTACAAATGGCCATTCCCATTAGATTAATGAGTATAGAAACTGATTAATAGAGGGCGTTATTAAAGTTGGTGAACTTGAGACAGGCCTCAGGTCAGGCCACCTGTGCATGATCTTGACAACTGCATGTTTAAGCAAAACTTGGCACCGTCGGACGTTGCACTTGAACGAATGCTAAGAACAGAAAAATAAGCAAAGGAGCAGATATTTTACATCAAGTTCCTCGCATTTCAATTTTTTTCAAAAAGACACATTTCTATCTGATAGCCTACTTGTCCAACAAAATTAAGATCTGATTATCCTTCATCTCTGACATATTTCGGATCGGATATGGCCTACACTGCACCTCTAGGATGAAGAACCTCTAGGATACTCCAAGAACCTAGGGGCTCCTCCAAGAACTCAAACGTTCCTCAATGCTCTTAGAGGTGCCTGCAAAGAACGAAAAAAAATTCATGCTCACTGTTGATACCTGAGATGTACCCATACATGCCCTTCCAGTGTCCCTCGCCAGAGCTCTGCAGTGTAAACTTAGGGAAAATGTAACACTTGACCATGTCATTAAAACCAAGTCCATTACTGTGGATAATGTGGCATACAAGATGGGTAGCTGTCTTGTTATTGAAACTGCACATGCAGAGGATATTCCAATGTTTATGAAGATCTACCACATTTTTGGAGTCTTGGGCAGCTGGTATCTATGTGGAAAAATCCTAAGACCCTCCAGTTTTAACGGCCATCTACACTGCTACATGATTGAGGAAGACACACTGGATAGCGGTGTTACCTGGTGAAGAACTAGCTTTCCATGGTCTGGATAGTTACTTCAATTCAGATGGCAGACTCACAGTTTCTCTTCGACACAGCATATAAAGGTTATTCAAATTATTAATTGTTCAGTTAGGACAATTATATCTATGTTAATGTTACTGGCGTGTACAAACAGAAACCATTTCAATCTAAATGCAGAAATCATAAAGTAAGCCTATTGCATGTTTAAAGGTATTGCTTTCTGTCATTTGCAGAGCACCTTATCGATGGTGAGACCCTCCTTTCCGAGTGAGAGGATGATTGATACATTATTCCCCATCATCAAGACAAGTGAAATTCACCAAATTACTTGCTAATTTAAAAGGAAAAGATTTCCCCAAATTCAATGGAAGGTGAATTTTTTATTACAATTGTAATGGCATGTTTTACTCATAAATACAGCTCCGGAAAAAATTAAGAGACCACTACACCTTTATCTTTCCTTTCCAAAAAATTTGAAAGGGAAAGTTTTGAGTCAGGAACAGAAGCGTTCAATTTGTAGTGGTATCTTAATTTTAACCCTTCTGTTCCTTTCTGTTAAAAGTGGCAGTCTTGGTTGGGAATGCTTAAAAATAAGTTTAAAAAGGAGTGAATCCCACTTGTCAGTCCTGAGGTAGAGTATCACAGAGCAAAGCATGGCAGAAGGAGGCTGTCGGTGTCTTCAGCAGAAGGGAACTCACCACAAGCACAACAACCAGGTAAGAAAGCCATGGTGAGTGTTGATTATTCTACAAGCAAGTCAGTGGCTTATTCTCTTAACAAGTGGAAATTAAAATAACGAATAACCTGTGATGAAATTAAATGCATAAGTTTGCTTTGCATGATTTTCACAAGCAGTAGCTCACAGGATGACACTCTTACTGTTCTCCATCCTAACCCTTACAGTTTACTTTATCTGATTTTCTTTCTCATCCACAGATGTCTGCTGGCAAGGAAGCTGCAATTCAAGGCCACACCTCTGCAACCTCTACTATCAAGGTAGTAACCACCGTAAAGCCTGCTGCACACTACAAGCTTCTGACAAGAGGTGTGTTCGGAATCACATACTGGACGCTACATACTGCATAACGCAAACATATAAACTGTATAGTGCAGTATGCTGTATGTGAAATTTACTGTACTGTACTACATAGTTACATGACCACCAGGCTTATAAATAGACAATAGGCCTGCAGGAAAAATATAAACTTATATAAATGTACTATAAACTAATAGTATTAAATCGGTCATAATACTTATTGATGGTGAAACGGTTCATTATTAACATCCCTAGTTCTAATTTAATTATTAAATTTTTTCTGTCTGACTAGACACCTGCTGGCAAGGATGGAGATGCTCTTGGCCATGATGCTATCTCCTTCAATTCCAATGTAAGTTTTCAAATTATTTATATTCATGCTTTGTTTTTAAACAAATCCTACATTTTCCTCTATATTAAGTATGTCATATACATTTTACAGGGAACTGAAGACAGCTATAGTGTTCAGATGCATGTCGCAAGAATGAAAGAGGAGTGCAAAAAAGCCCATTCAAACATGGACATCCTGAAGGAGAAAATGAAGAGGACATTCGCTGAGAGAGTCCGCTTCATTCAAAGCCACTCCACCAGACATTCTTCAGGAGTTCCCAGCTTTACAGCATATCAGCATTGTGAGTTCAAACCCTGCATGGAGTTAATGTACAACAGTTAAACTTTTAATAAGATTTCTCTTCCAAACAAATTTTTAATGTATAGAAATGCTCTTTTAGATTTTCGCTCAAATTGAGCACATCTATATAGTTGATGTGGACAAGAGGTTGCTGGAAGTCTTTGGGAAAGCAGCAGACAAAATTGTTGCAGAGGCCAAAAGGAGGAGCCTGGGCAAGGAGATTCTACTCCAGTACCAGAGAGCACTCAGTCAGGAGTGTGAGGAGACACACAAAGGTATTTAAAACTTTATTTGATGTTCTTCAAATACATTATGACATAATTGCTATAAAAACTGATCAAGTTGTTTTTTGTCCTTTTAGGACACACCGTCTGTGCTGCAATACTCTTGCTCCCCTACCTGTTCCATGAAAATCCAGACAGGCTCTATGTAATTGACAAGGTAAGAGCACCACCAGTCATTCATAGTCATTCATAGGTAGGGCTCTTGTATGCCTGTCATGTTTTGTTTGTTTTAAATGTGTTGGTGTTGAGTTGTAAGGTGTATACACTTAAATCTAACAGAACATTGCAGTTACGTCATCTTTTATACTGCAGGTTGATAATTCTATAATACATTTTCACAGTTTTTCAAACAGGGTCTGTGACCATGTCATTCAGATTTAGTTTACTTTTGATTTGCCACTTTACGTTCAAAGCTTGTCAATTTAAAAGAAAATTGATTGAGTTCATTCAATAGATTTTTCTGTTCACTGCATGGTTTACGTTAGCCAGCAAATGCTGACTTTTCGCCGGTATCAGATGTACGATATCTCCATTAATGTTCCCGTGTGTGTCGTGCTGGAGGAGGCGCTACGGAAGTTTTCCAGTGATGTCACTATGGGCGGGTACAGGGTACTATATGCAGTGGAAAACCAACCGAGGCGAGCCGTGTAGAGCCGAGTCGAGCTGGTACCATGGACGAGCTGGACGGGGGCGAGGACCCAAGCGCGGATTGGAAGGGCAGAGGGGGAGTGGCAGGTAGAGGGATCTGAGTCGGGCAGGGAATCTACGCGCAGGTAGGCGGCAGAGACACTGACCGATGGCAGGCAGAGGAGTCGGGGACAGGCAGTGGTTCGGTACACGGGCGGGCGGCCGAGGTACAGACAGATGGCGGGCAGAGTAGTCAGGGACGGGCAGAAGGTCGACACACGGGCTGGCAGCAGAAGTACAGGCGGGGAACAGGCAGAGTAATCGGGGAC
>JACXGI010012511.1:0-12463 GCA_016801175.1 Esox masquinongy | reverse complement strand
GGTAGAGTCGAGGCGAGTAGAGTCGAGCCGGTACCATGCAGTGGAAAAGCGCCATAAGTGTTGTTGGTACCGTATAAGAACTAGTTTAAGATGATGGACTTACTAGGAACGTACATGGTAAGTAAGGGTAAAGTACACAAGGTATGGGAAAGAATAAGCTACAACAGGATGATGGCGTGAAGGTATGTTAAGGAGTATTAACTGAAAACAAATGATAATTTACCACATATTTATTTTCTTTTTATCAGGTGTTATTTCGAAATAGGATAGTTTTAATGTGTATTTCCACCTCAGGCTAATGGATCTTATTTGTATCTACATTTGGAAACAACAACATTTTGGGAGATTTGCATAGTGAGCCATGGGCACCTTTGGATATCCACATTTTAAAGTATGCCATCTAATGTTAAAATTTAATTGTCCTCAACCACAGTAAAATCTGACAAACTCGTATTTGTTAAGCCTATCCGTTTCTTTCGTCAGCTTGCTTTCAACGCGAGGAAAAAATAGCCTACATTGGAGCGCTTTCGATCCGGCATATTGGAGAAAAATATGTTCATGTGGGCGCCTATTTTCAAGGAGAATCAGTGGGGGCTGTAGGACACCCAACAGATAAGTGCTTTCTGTGGCTTGATTCCTAACACACATCTATAATTAATTCATACATTTGTGATTGATGTCAACGCGGCTTTTGGTTTGGCAAGAACCGATTGCCCAAACATGAGTTGGCTGTGAAAATTTGCACAAACGAAACAATGTGCATCATATTTATTTTCTCTTAAATCATTAATTCTGCCAAAGAACTTGCAATAAAATAATTAGTAAAGTCAAATTTAAATGGTAAATTCATAAGCACGAATAAGAATGACAATTACATACTTCCAAAATTGCTTTTTTATCACCTGTCTTTTTACTAAGTAGTTTTGGAGTAGTATTGTTCTTCGTTCATATAAGTACATGAAACACCTACATTGTTCCTACATTACTACCCATTCTTACCACGTACTTACATTCTTGTTACTACGTAGTTACGTGGGAACTACCATCTAAGTAACGGGCTGTAATTTGAAGGGTTACCAATAAGAATGTTGGGAAATTAGGCTAAATTATGGTGCAATGAAAAACAATTATTAACCCAATTTAAACATACTGACATTTCGAAGCAAACCAGTTTCTCTAAATGATCTGCGCCTTTAACTTTCCGCAGAGCTGTAAAATGCTCTGACATCCTATGGAAATTGACATAATTGGCATGGTATTTGTTGAGACGTTTCTAAAATCCCTTATTCAGTTTGGAAACATGATTTTGGAATCAAAATATTGTGCAAAAAGATCATTGACTATAAAAATAATTGTGATCTGGCTCAAATTATTTAGATCACACATTTATGTAATAATTGCAACAGCCCTAATTGTAGCGTATATGCTCAGTTCACAAAGATTTTGAAGAGTTCGTTCTGCTGACTAATTTAAATGAAACACCTTTGTTGAATCATAGCGTTTGTGTTTTATTTCTGTTTAAACGTAGGCTATTATATGGCTATTTAAAACATATGAGGTAGCTGTTCTATATGGCCAGAACTTTGGAATTTTTACGTTTTGGCCATCAAAAACAAAGTAAACTCTGGCTACTATGCCACTAAACATCCTCTGCAGTGTATTGTCAATGAAGCTGAATGGCTCGGATAGCAGCAAACCATATAAATGTAGAGATTTATGTTTTTGTATTAATGTAAGAAAAACGTTATTTTATTTTAATTGCTTTTGAAATGCCCAAGAACAAGATTTGTGTAATGGAAGAAGATCAGAAGAGATGAAAGCAAACTGGGTAAGAGAATTGAAGCATATTGTCAATTACACTGTTAAAACAACAAGATCCTTAAGGAACCTTTGGAGGTTTGAACATCTGAATGATTCAGAGGAGAACTGGGTGAAAGTGTTTGTGGTCAGATGAGTCCAAAATCGAGCTCTTTGGCATCAACACAACTCGCTGTGTTTGGAGGAGGAGGAATGCTGCCTATGACCCCAAGAACACCATCCCCGCCGTCAAACATGGAGGTGGAAACACTATACTTTGGGGGTGTTTTTCTGCTAAGGGGACAGGACAACTTCACCGCATCAAAGGGACGATGGACGGGGCCATGTACCGTCAAATCTTGGGTGAGAACCTCCTTCCCTCAGCCAGGGCATTGAAAATGGGTCAAGGATGGGTATTCCAGCATGACAATGACCCAAAACACACAGCCAAGGCAACAAAGGAGTGGCACAACAAAAAGCACATTAAGGTCCTGGAGTGGCCTAGCCAGTCTCCAGACCTTAATCCCATAGAAAATCTGTGGAGGGAGCTAAAGGTTCGAGTTGCCAAACGTCAGCCTCGAAACCTTAACGACTTGGAGAAGATCTGCAAAGAGGAGTGGGACAAAATCCCTCCTGAGATGTGTGCAAACCTGGTGGCCAACTACAAGAAACGTCTGACCTCTGTGATTGCCAATAAGGGTTTTGCCACCAAGTACTAAGTCATGTTTTGCGGGGGGGTTGAATAATTATTTCACTCATTAAAATGCAAATCAATTTATAACATTTTTGACATGCGTTTTTCTGGATTTTTTTGTTGTTGTTCTGTCTCTCACTGTTCAAATAAACCTACCATTAAAATTATAGACTGATCATTTCTTTGTCAGTGGGCAAACGTACAAAATCAGCAGGGGATCAAATCATTTTTTCCCTCACTGTGTGTATGTGTATATATGTGTATATATATATATATATATTTACACACACGTACGTACATACATACATGCATATACACATATACATACATACATATATACAGCTCCAGAAAAAAATTAAGAGACCACTGCACCTTTTTCTATCCTTTCCAAAAAAGTTGAAAAGGAATTTTTTGAGTGAGGAACACATCAATTAATAATAGTGGCATCTGAAAAATTACCTATACCTAAAACCCAATGGTGCTATCAAACTCCTGGTACCAATGGTAATGTATTGGGTTACTCTGACAAGGGCTCCTTAGTATGTCAATTGGTTGAACAGTGCCAACAATGCAAACGTTGTGGTTCGGATTCACTTGGGAAAACAGGATGAGGAGAATGTCTAAAATCTAGACCATTTCAAATTATGGTACTTCTGAATGTCCTTTCAGAACCATAATGCCAAAAGGCTACCATGTCTTTGCAAGATCACTTGGGTTTGTAATAGGGTTGTATAGTATATTTCAGAAGGTGTTCAAATGCTATTTTATTAAATAGTTTGCTTGTTCGCCCAACATTTCATCCAAAAGAATATGAGTGAATAAAAGTTCTGGCCAAACACACACACCAAAAATATAATATCAGATATTGTAGAGAAAGATTCCACTAAATACCAATTCAAGGTAAATAACGTGAAGCTAATTTGTATTTTACAAAGGCACACACCATTTCTGTTTGAATACTGAGGAAGATTCAGAGTTGGAATATTTTGTTGACCTTACCATTATAGAACAATTGATTCTTGTGAACTGCTAATTAAGCCCATTTAATAGAGTAAGCTGTATTTTTCCTGGGCTACACAACTGATACGTATTGCCGGGGACACTGCAGGACTGGAGATGAAATACATGCTATAGATTAGGTACATTATGCACAGTAGATGTTTGATGTTGTGTTGTAGTAAGAAATCCTGAGGATGTATTACACAGTTACAAGAAACTTCTGAAAGACTTAAGAATACGAGGAGCATAAATGCTGCAGGAGGTACAAGTTGGACAAAACTACTATTGCCCTTACTACCATTAAAGCAGAGGTATGTACAGTTCCCAAGATGGCGTAACGTGCAGACGTGTGTTTCTGTCGTGTCCAGTGTTTTTAGTCAACGTTTTTGTTCTCGTCCATGTCCGTAAACATTTTACCCATACTTTTTATCCAGCAACTTCTCTACTGACTTCACATACTTTCCTGCTTCTTACCCACTGCATCTGTGAAGAACCCACTGCGAAACGGACCCGCTATTTCTGCTACACTTTCCTGGATCCCTCGGCAGTCAGCTAGCATACTACTAGCCACTGCTAGCCTCCATTGTCCCCAGGCCTGCTCCAGCCGGATAGCAGCACAGTGCACCACCAACCCAGCGCACACCAAATCTTCCTTACTACACCACCGGATTTACTCATTGTTTACACCACAATACCGGAGCATCACAGCTAACTAGCTGTATTTTGCTATCTCCATATACCCCGGATCCACCGACAGACGGCTAGCTAACCAGCTACGGTTACCTCCATTTTCCCTAGGCCCCGCACCAGCATATCGCCCGGACAACCCTGGCTAGTTTCACGTAGTGTACCACCTATCCGCGCATACTGGTTTCTTCTCTGTACTTCTGCCTTCCCCATTGGACTACTACTTACAACCACAAGCCCGGAACTCTTTACAATGAACTAGTTGCATTCAAGTAGCTCTTACAAACGCAACTCTAACGTGGTATAGCAACCACTGTTAGCCTTGAGCTAGGCTAGCTTACATAGCCTGCCAGCCGTTCTACCGGACCTCACTTTATCTGACCACTCAATCAAGGTTGGCCGGACAGATTGCCGTAGTGCCTCGCCAATGCAACGGCTTGGGGGACATAATTTCTTCAACACGGTACCTCCTTGCTTATCAGCCAGGCCTCAGCCTCGAACTGTGATTTTATATTTTTATTTCTGTGTACATCCGCCTATCCTATCCATTACCTGTCACTGTTTTGCTGCCTCTGTAACTTATCATAATGGCTATTTTACTCCTGGTCTTATTAGCCTTCACTGTTGCACTTCCTTGTAGACTCCCCTGCTCCCATCATCTTTACACAGATTTCCCATTTGTCCCCCCGCCTAGTGTCGGAGACCTCTGATTTAACAAATGTAACCAGAAATGCAACCTCCTTCACCATTAACCTATACCTAGGCTCGCCTCCTTTGAGCACTCATCTTACCATATCCCCAGCTGCCCATACTGCCCTGAATCTATTTCACTACACTCAGAAATACAATCCCTTAACTCACTCCACCCAACAATCTAAACGGCCAGTTCTCAAAGCCTTTAGCCATATTATTGTCCTTCTCCTCCTATGCTCCTCAGGAGACATAGAGCTAAACCCTGGCCCTGTTACCGCTACAGCTACTGCTATCCCTATTCCCCAAGTGCTCCCATTCGCTGAGTTCTGTAACAGTAATTGTCATGATTTTTTACACATTAATATTAAAAGTCTGCTCCCTAAATTAGATTCACTCACACCCCTCCACACGCAGCCAACCCCGATTTCCTAGCCTTGTCAGAATCCTGGCTCAGGAAGTCCATCAAAAACACAGAAATAACACTCCCTAACAATAACGTCTTCCATCAAGATAGAACTACAGTGCCCTGGACAGCATATGCGAATTGATTGCCCCCCATCTATCGTCAGAATTCTTGCTGCGAGGAGACTTGAATTGGGATATGCTTAATATCCCAGTCTTTATGCCCTATACCTATCAATGAACCTACTATGTTCAACCTCAAATCCATAAACAAGGGCACCCTCATTGATATCATCCTGAATAACTTGCCCTCTAAATACACCTCCACTGTCTATAACCAGGATCTTAGTGATCACTGCCTGATTGCTTGCATCCGTAATGGGTCCACAATCAAACGACCACCCCTCATCAGTATTAGACGTTGCCTAAAACAGTTCAGCGAACAAGCCTTTCTAAAAGACCCGGCCCTGGTTAACTGTGAGTACATCGACCTTATCCCATCTGTAGAAGACGCCTGGCTGTTCTTCAAAAACGAGTTCCTCACCACCCTAAATAAACATGCCCCATTTAAAAAGTTTAGAACTAAGAACAGATATAGCCCTTGGTTCACTCCAGACCTGACCGCCCACAACCAGCACAAAAACATCCTGTGGCGTACCGCACTAGCTTCTAACAATCCCCGAGATTTGCAACTTTTCAGGGAAGTCAGGAACCGGTACACACAGGCAGTCAGGGTAGCTATTTCAAACAGAAATGTGCATCCTGTAGCACTAATTCCAAAAAATTCTGAGACACTGTAAAATCCATGGAGAATAAGAGCACCTCTGCCCTGTTGCCTACTGCACTAAGGTATGGAAACACCGTCACCACTGACAAATCCTTGATATTAGAGAACTTTAATAAGCATTTCGCCGAGGCTGGCCTTGCTTTTCACCTGAAACAGATCACCAACCATCTTGAGTCCCACCGCACCCTCTCCGCTATGCAATCTAGCTT
The DNA here is from genome assembly GCA_016801175.1 of Esox masquinongy. Taxonomy (NCBI): domain Eukaryota; kingdom Metazoa; phylum Chordata; class Actinopteri; order Esociformes; family Esocidae; genus Esox; species Esox masquinongy. The sequence goes on along the minus strand of JACXGI010012511.1, from coordinate 6,195 downwards.
CCGTGCTGGTCATGGCTGCACCATGGCCACGCTTAAGGTCCTAAACGACATCATAACCGCAATCGATAAAAAACACTACTGTGCAACCGTCTTCATTGACCTGTCCAAGGCCTTTGACTCTGTCAACCATTCTATTCTCATTGGTAGACTCAATAGCCTTGGTTTCTCAAATGAACTGCCTCGCCTGGTTTACCAACTACTTTTCAGATAGGGTCCAGTGTCAAATCGGAGGGCCTGCTGTCTGGACCTACAGTGGATATAAAAAGTCTATACACCCCTGTTAAAATGCCAGATTTTTGTGATGTTAAAGAATGAGACAAAGATAAATCATGTCAGAACTGTTTCCACTTTTAATGTGACCTATAATGTGAACAACTCAATTGAAAAACAAACTGAAATCTTTGAGGGGGAAAAATTAAAAATAAGAACCTCACAATAACCTGGTTACATAAGTGTGCACACCCTCTTATAACTGAGGATGTGGCTGTGTTCAGAATTAACCAATCACATTCAAACTCATGTTAAATAGAAGTCATTACACACCTGCCATCATTTAAAGTGACTCTGATTAATCACAAATAAAGTTTAGCTGTTCTAGTAGGATTTTCCTGACATTTTCTTAGTTGCATCTCAGAGCAAAGGCCATGGTCCGCAGAGAGCTTCCAAAGCATCAGAGGGATCTCATTGTTGAAAGATATCAGTCAGGAGAAGGGTATGAAAGAATTTCCAAAGCATTAGATATACCATGGAACACAGTGAAGACAGTCATCATCAAGTGGAGAAAATATGGCACAACAGAGACATTACCAAGAACTGGACGTCCCTCCAAAATTTATGAAAAGACGAGAAGAAAAGGGAGGCTTCCAAGAGGCCTACAGCAACATTTACCTATAGTAGCAAGTCATTGTACAAATGAAAACAGTGGATAAATTAGCTACTGAGGCTGGAATTCATAACACCATATCTAAAATACAAATTATTAATAACTAAACTGTCATAATGTTCACGTCATCAGAATAATTTTAGATGGAAAAGTAGCCAGAAAAAAAAGCCACAAGCTGCTAACTAATGAGGCAATATGAATTCCATGTAAAGTATAGTGTGTGTCATTGGGGCTTAAAGAAGGACAACAACATATTGTTTAGCTGGATGTAGCACAGTGCCCCATTATTTCACATTTTGTTCGTAATTTTACAGACTCTCCTGAGTATTTCGTACAATACATTCACAACGGTACTGAAGAGATTTTCCGCAAAAAGTATCCCGTGTACATTACAGTGGGGGGATGGAAAATAAGGCCTTTACACACTGCATTGTCCCAGGCAAAGACTGGCCCCGGGTTAGCTTAGCCTGTGTTCACACAGAGTTTATCAACCCTGGGCTAAGGCTTAACCCTAGGCTAAGTATTCACACTTGTGTTCCTAAGCTGTGGGCTAACGGACAAATACGACACAATACCATTTTACATTCTATGATAAGCTGCAAATGTTTCGTTCTCTCTGGCATGCAAATAATGTTACAGTAGCCTACATCACTGACACATGATCAATGTTACACTACCACGATTCAATTAACGACTTCATGACATCAACTGATCAAGATGCCCACCCTGTCGATATTTGCTTGAACAACTTTGTCAAAACTACGCAAAGAAAGAGAAAAATTTTAGTCAACCTTAATTCTTTTGACATATTTGGTGGATTTACATCCAAAGCAAGCTGGAATAACTACTTCGCTAAGATTTAGCGGGTATAATGAAACGACAAAACAGACGAAAAGGACCAAAACAGACGGAGCTGTTGGTAACGGTGCGTGTCACAAGCGTATGTAAATTAGGTGAAAGGGCAGCTTTTGTGATTGGACAATAAACATTATATGGTTTGTTCTTGACCCAGTATCACACTGGTTATTTTGTCACTGTTTTTCTGGGGCTAGCCCTGAAAAGTTGGTGCTAACCCTGCTCCAGAGCATGGCCAGCTAGCCCTAGGCTAAGGGTGGTGCTTTCCCACTTCAAAATATGCAAGTGTGAACACTTGCTTAGACCTGGGCTTAGGAGGCCCTTAGCCCAGGGCTTAGAATGCTCTTAGCCCTAGGCTAAGGTGCAGTGTAAACACATCTAGTGTGGTTGGATGTATTACACAATCAATCTCCAAAGCAAATGAGCACAAGCAAATAAAAATCAATAACATCAAAATAGGATTTTTTTATATTAGATCATGTTCTCTACATTAGCTTACATAAGCTCTAACCATTTCTTCCGTGCTCCACCTTATAATATTCTTTAAACTATGTAAAGTTTTATTGAAATAGTAATTTTGTTTAATTGAATATTTCCCCCACATAGTTTTCCTTGTAGCCTACACAACACAAATTATAGACACACCACAGACCTTTATTTTGATGGCAACATATGAAAATCGGAAGTCTTATTGTTGCTGACAAATCTCTAATGTAGAGTCTTACTGTTGCTACCAAAGTTAAATAAATAATAGGCCTGCAAGTATAGAGCGGTATAGTTGTTTTTAACGGTTTAATGAGTGCAATTCGTTTAATTCCAACTCCTTTACATGAACTGTACACGATCAGTTGCATGGATGTCGTGGAGGTAGCAACTGCTGGCCACAATCAATGACGTGCGGTTACTTAATCACAGAATTCGCAAACTCCTCTTCAATTTCGCAGTTTGAAATCAAACCTAAACATTTTTTAACTAGAATCAAAATCGGTAAACCCCTATAGGTATAGGTAAACCCCTATACCGCATGTCAGTGTATTTTCTAAGCCCATATAGCGTAATTTAAATGACAAAGAAATCCTCCCCTCTTGAAAGTCATTAGCCCCTGGACAACTTTTGTACATGGCAGCTACATTTATCTACTACCTTGCTGGTTAAAACTAACTATTAGCTGATTACAGTCCTAACCTGCTTACCTGTCAAGTAGATACAGGTCAGTAACCAAAACAAATGTGTTGGATGGGCATTTAATTTCCAAAGTGGGGCACTTTATCCTTACCAATAACGATTAGTAACTTCAGCATGATGGACGCAAAGCTAATAATTCTAGCATGTATGGCTGCCTAATCCTATGGGCTATTAGGCCATATTCATTCGACGTAACCATCCCATATTCACAGTGACAGTGGAATAAAGCGATTTAACAAGAGGCTTACAACACTAGTAATTACGGAAACATGAATACATGACGAATGAAACCATCAAGGATGTACAGTACCATTATGCACTATGACAGGACGCAGCAACACAAATAGACATCGCAAAGCCCAAATCAATGACATTACAGGTACCAAAGAAATAAGAACATACTCACAACAACAATGTTCCTTTGATGCTGTAAGCCAGGTGTACTTTTCGTAGTTGATCGATTGAAAGTGCCACACAAATCCTTTCCCTGTCTGGGACAGGGCTGCAAGGTGGGTTGGTTCCTCACAATTTACATGTTTTCTCGAAAAAGGCTTTGCCTGTAAATCCGCCACCAAATGCATTTCTTCTCCTCCATTGTGTGTTAAAAAGACAACAGGGCTCAGTACAAATCTAAACAAAAACATCTAACGGAAAGCACTACATCTAAAAAATCTCAACCTCACAAAAGAAATTTAAAATAAATCTTAGATGTTCCTACATTACGTCTTAACTAGTTCTACCTCAGTTAGGTAGCTGGCTCTCTGATCACACCACCTGAAAAATGCGCACGTAGGCAACTAGGCAAGCTAGAAGGCTGCTACGTGCCAAAGAATAGGCTCATTATGGCAAACTCGAAATCGGATTTGTTGAAGAATATGACTATCAACAACCTCCTCCCCATTTGCTTCAACAGAAGATGGGATTCACTTGAAATTCTATAGGCCTCAGGATAGATGTTCACTCGGAGACAGCACATGTGGAAAATCTGATTGGATAAAAGCTCTGATTTATCTGAGCTGCACTGGAAACAGCACAACCGAGGGAGAGAAAAGCAATGAAACTACATCAGTAGACTCATGAGAACAAACTTTGTAAAATACATCTAGCGTTAATGAAAATATATATTAAATTATAAAAATATAATTTTCTGATTCTGACATCACTAGGCCAGCAAAAAAGGCCTCTGGTCAGCAGCAGTTTCGAAAAATATCTTCTTATATATCAAATAATAACTTTATCAAGTCTGTTGTTTTGTAACTATTAGCGACTTAAAATGTTAACTAGCGTGTCATTAATTACCATTTCTGAAATTTCCAACGTAGTTAAAAAATACAACCCGGTTCCCAATTATCGTCTACCTTACTATTTTGTTCAATTGCATTATATTTAGTTTTTACTGATGTTGCAAATGACAAGACTAGAGAGTTTTACCTACCTTACTTGCCTTCCGGTAAAGAAAAAAGACTGATCAACTTAACATTACATGATGTCTGGTCTGTCGCACGTGGTATTTCACGATTTGCAACTTGTCTGCTAAAGATTGTTTATCAAACAAAGTCAGATACAGGTGACAAGATGAGTGACTCAGAGACAGGAAGGTAATCAAGATTTGAACTTCTGGTCCGATTGGTAAATCGTCTTGTTCAACCATCTTTGATCGCAGAGACATTTGGTCCCAGAATTCAGTGGAATGAAAACAAAAATGGCTGCGCACGTAAACAGTAATTAGCCAAACAAGCTCAACATAACCTTCATAAAGGTGTTTTTCACTGATCATATTTGTCCATTACTAAATATGCAATTATCTGAATTCATTATTTTTCACCATCTTTAGTGAAATAGTGAAAAATCACGTAAATAAAGGCATTATAAACACACAAACCATTGTCTGCTGGTTAGCATATGTTTTATTGATACAAGTGGAGTGATCATCAGGAAAATAACACATCTTAGAAGGTTGCTCAATAAATATTCAGTATACTCTTTAACAGTACTACTGCCCTAAATAGTTTCAAAATATAATTTTAACCAGTTGAAATCAGAATACTGCTCCATATCTAATAAGCAACATGGTGTTTATGGGCTGCTGTGGTGGCAATTTTTGTTGTCGTAATATACAATTCTGTAATTGTCAGAGCATACTGAAAAAATATGCATTAAGAAATCACGCTGAGATGCCTTCAGTGATATTTCAAAATGTACTTGTGAAAAGGTTTAAATCTGTCATTTGATGCTATAGAAGTACCATTTGAAGCATTTTTCACAAATTCAGAAATGCTGAAAAACCATTACGCCCGATTTAATGGGTCCCAATTGTAAATATGTTCCTTTGGAGGAGATGGACTTATATACCTCTTTTCAAGATTTTATTTTAAACATGGTGAGCGTGGTGAGCTTGCAAATGTGAGAAACCTCAATAGCGCCACGGTGTGGTTGATAAACAAATCTTTGCAGTCATTATTGTCGTATCATCTTTGTTAACATATGCACCAAGTAGAATTATTATACCATTATCCTTGTAGGAGCTGTGTCTATATATATACAAAACCACGCCCCTGCACATGTTCATCTGGTTCACCTTTGTCCCTAGATGCCAAATATCAAAGTATGTGAAGATTGGACATTTAATGCCAGAGGAGATACTTTTTTAGTGTTTTTCACACATTCAAAATGGCCGCCAAACCATTAAAGCGAAGTTAATGAGTCCCAATGGCAAATATGTTCCTTATGAGGAGATGGACTTATCTACTTCTTTTCAATGCTATATCTCAAACGGGGTGAGTATGGTGACCTTGCTAATGTGAAAAACCTCAATAGCGTCTACATGTGTTTGATAATAAAATCCTGGCAGTCATTTTTTACATATGGTCCTTGTCAACATACGTACCAAGTAGAATTATTGTATCATTATCCTTATAGGAGATGTGTCTATATATGTGCAAAACCACGCCCCTGCACATGTTCATCTGTCAATGGTTTTTCAACATGTTTTTCAACATACTGGCCTGATTGATATAACTTTTGAAGACCATTATAATTTAAAAAAATGAGATAACACAATCAATCAGTAATAACACTACAGGTGCTGGTCATATAATTAGAATATCATCAAAAAGTTGATTTATTTCAGTAATTCCATTCAAAAAGTGAAACTTGGATATTATATTCATTCATTACACACAGACTGATATATTTCAAATGTTTATTTCATTTAATTGTGATGATTAAAACTGACAACTAATGAAAATCCCAAATTCAGTATCTCCGAAAAT
>JACXGI010012510.1:0-22620 GCA_016801175.1 Esox masquinongy | reverse complement strand
ACAGATAGCATTAAATCTAAGGTTGATGTTACAGAGCACTGGACACAGTGTTATTCAGTACTACAGATAGCATTAAATCTAAGGTTGATGTTACAGAGCACTGGACACAGTGTTATTCAGTACTACAGATAGCATTAAATCTAAGGTTGATGTTACAGAGCACTGGACACAGTGTTATTCAGTACTACAGATAGCATTAGGTTGATGTTACAGAGCACTGGACACAGTGGCTGGCTGGGGGCTTCAGGGAGAATAAAGTCCTCAACAGGAGGGATGTGTTGATGTAGCTTTTGATTTAAATAAACTACCAAACGTTAAAACAAAAGTAAAACATGAAATATATAAATAATTGCCTTCAAGGGGGTGCTGGCTCTGCTCTAGCTCCCTGCATCACACCTACAGTGCCCCACCTAAATCGCCCCCACCATGTGTCATGCTGCCAATCTATACATGCTACCTGTCTGTATACACTGTACTATGCTGTTACACAAACTCAAGGTGCTATCTGTTTCTCTGTCTTCGTTCAGGAGCAAGACCTATGATATGCTACAGTATTACCAGAACCAGATCCCATACTGAAGACCTGCAATATTAGCCTTTACTGAAAGCCTGCTTTAACCTGTCTGATTCAACGCCCTATTCCCTCTGTAGGCAGTGTCCTCAGTTTTATCCTGTCAGAAGGTCAGAGGTTGTCCTCAGCTTGCTAGCTAGCGTCAAGTAACTTGTGCACTTTATAGATCATCGTATTTTACCCACCTGATTGGACCCTGATCAAGAGCTGTTACACACGACGAGAAATCGCCATACTAACTGGATCAACTGATAACATTTTTTTTTTTTAAAGTTAGGCAAGCAAGCAAAAAAACAACAACGCATTGGACAGGCTTGTAAAAATACTATTTCAGCCTTAGTTCAACGGCTAGTATCCTCTTCAAGACTTCATTGGGGTTTGAAGTGGGATAGCATTGTTTAGAACATCTGTTCTGATAGGTCTGAGGCACAGCTTGTTTCCAAAGGAGAACTAAAGAAGTCTTTGAGAATATTCTTTTGGCTGCTTTTTGTCATTTAATTTTGTGAGAAATTGCAAGAGGGGTATTTTTTCCACAGTAGATCAACTTTATATGGCCTAGACTATCAACCAACCAGTTGATTCCTTCAGTCATGTGAGCTATTGCTGAACTCCATTGCAATCAGCAAATCCATATATCACACATCAGTCAAGGATGTCTTCAATCAGTCACATTCTAATTGTGTGTGCGTGTTCGTGTGCGTGTTCGTGTGCGTGTTCGTGTTCGTGTGCGTGTGCGTGTGCGTGTGTGTGTGTGTGTCTTTACTGGTCATAAGCGATGAGTGGATCTTCTCTCGGGGGACATTTCTAATGGTGGCGCCAGTGACTATATCTGTCCAGAGTTAATTGCATAGTGTTTGTGTGAGTGTGTATGCATGTCTGTATCAGCTCCAAGGTGGTTGGGTCCAGTCCAGGATAAGCCAGTGTTTGTGTACTTACTAACCCACTAACACCGCATGTCTCAACACTAGACATTAACTTGTATTAATGTCTTATGGATTTTAAAGCCGTCTTAAGTGTGTTTGTGTGTGTGTGTGCGTGTGTGTGTGCGTATGCAGGCGTGTGTGATTTCTATTTGGAGACATTCCTCTTTCTGCACAAAAAAACAAACATCAACCCAGTACTTGAATCTCCCGGATTTGGGTTCCGCATTACGATGTTTGGGATGACGATGATGACTAGGAAGACCCAAAAAGCCATTTCTTTACACATTGGCACAGACAGTAGTGCAGTGTCACAAGACAACTACACTCCTGTGATGTTATGCAAGATGTTACCGTCTTAATGTGTCAACATATGCTCTCATCAACCCTTTAACTACCCCACTGTCATCATGCTCTAGCCACAGTATATATACACCCACAACATTTTGGTCTTTATGAAGATGTGTTATTTAAGAGTCTTACAGAATCTTGCATCTGTCTACCATTTAATGTGTTATTTTTGTTGTGGATGGATATGTTGTTATTAATTATGTATTATAAGAAATACCCTATGTATTACTGTTTTTTAAGTATACTACAGTAAACTAAGTTAATATATAGAATATTAGAGTACAGTATGTACTGTAGATTGATATTGGCTAACAAGGACATGTATTTCACAACAGAAGAGGAGAAACAGCTGTTACATTTTGAAGTTTGGTTGTACAAGCCTTAGTATTTAAATTTGACTGTTTGATTTAATGTCTGTTTTATACCGTCACTGTTGTCAGACACTTTCTGCACCTTTGTGGCCATCAGGTCCCTGCAATATAAAATCAATTGTGTGTGTGTGTGCGCCTGCACATGTTTGTGTGTTTCTAGACTTCTCCTGATGTGAAATTGTGATGATATACTGAAACATAAACCTCTGATGCAGCCGCAAACACCTGATGTGTGTTTCTGTTTGTCATCTGGTTCAAAGTGTCCTCATTAACACATCCCTAAGGGATTATCCTTGCCAGGACACGTACACAAAATGTGCACTTGCCCAAACAATTTTCAGGCAGCATCTCTTGTTTTCCTAAGAATTTACGCCCATCGCCTGGCATATGTAACTTTTTTGAATTCATGTCGTTCACGTTTTAGTCACTTAACTGAGTTAATTCATCTTAGAACAGGACTGCACAACCCTGTTCCTGGAGATCTACTGTCCTGTGGGTTTTCTCTCCAACCCCATTTGTGACTAAACTGTTTTAGCTTTTCATCTTGCTAATTATTAGAATCTGGTGTGCTAAATACAAGTTGGAGAGAACGTACAGGACAGTAGATCTCCAGGAACAGGGTCGGGCAGCCCTGTCTTAGAATATCTCTGTGGGACAACCACACAACATGTTAAGCTAGCTTGTCCTGTAGTGTTTTAAATAGAGCCTGTCCTGAAAATGGTTCACCGATTTTAGAATAGTGGTTAAGTCTAGTGTACAGTCACTTCCAGAGTGATTGGCACCCTTAACAAAGGTAGGCATAAAAGGCTGTATAAAAGAAATGCTGGCAGTAGGCTTATTGATCATTTTCAATTGTCAAATGTGGAATATTTGGTAGTTCATTAATGATCAAAGAGGATCAAACAAAATTACACATTTAACAAATATTTTCTAAAAATATCTGCCCCTTGTCAGTTATTTGTGGATCCCCATCCCCTCTAATACATTTTAGGCACTGAGACTTTTCCTGAAAAGTATTACATTGGAGATCATAATGGAAAGGGATCTTAGATCATTCCTCCACACCGAATCTTTCCAGATGTTCAGTGGCATTCAAGTCCAGAGTCTGAACTCCAAAAGATGGGAATATATTGGGAATAAAAAAAAAATGATACTGTTATTCTCAAGAAAAAAAAATGTGCAGAAAAATAGGTGTCAAAAATGATTGGCACACCTAAGGATTCTTCTAGATATGTGGGCCCTGGATGGCACGGAAATGTCACTGCCTTGAAGTCGTGGCATTGTGAGACCGAGGTTCAAAACATTGCTAGTGGATTAACCCAGGTGTCCAGCAGAGGGCAGTCCAAATGACACATTGGAATCAACTGATCTCAGTCTGCTGGGAGTTTCTGCCATGAGGCTGGGCCTTAATCACCAAATTGTGGAGAAAATACATGAATACAATTTAAAAAAGAACAGATTTTTTTGTCAAAGAATGGTAAATTAAATCCCTTCTAATGTGTTTTCCAATCTAATACACTGCATACTGTGTATATTATTAATTTGTTTGGGAAACACTTTGGGATTTTAGTAAATGTGTAATTTTGGTTAATTCCTTTTAATCATAATACATTACTATATGTTCCATATGTTGGAAAGTCCTAAAAAGTTAAATCATCTTTAGATACTTCAGTACCAGTCATTTTGGAGGTGACTATGAAACCCTGGATGGCTGATACTTTTAGAGGCTTTGAAGCCTCTGGGACTCCCTCCAGTAGGAATGGAGTTTCAAGGCCAAAATGACATACCTAAATATTGTTGGTTGTGGTGGGGACAGTAACACTTCATTCAGGTGAGCTAGTTCAGAGCTAAAAGAAAATGTAAGATAGCTGGAGGCAGAGGCGTCGCTAGGATCACAATACAGGCGGGGCTTAGCCCCCCCCCCCGCCCGGGACAGGAAGTACAGGGTTTTGAATGTACATGCGGAACATTTCGATGTACACGCAAGCGGCCTACAAGTCTACGTTGTCATAATGCGCGATCGGAATTATAGATGAATAGATCAGGGGCTATTTATTTATTATTGTATTTTTTGGTCAATTTGAGATCCGGGGCTACATCCCCGGACGCCCAGGCCTAACGATGCCACTGGCTGGAGGTCAACAGGGGAGGTTTAAAATCCACTGATTTAAGAGCGTTGATCTGAGGCCTCCACAACATGGCCTCTTTGGTCCTGTGGACCACACTATGAGAAGTCTCACTCACTGAATATAATCTCACTCTTCTCAATGTCTGTGGTGCTGCTAATGGCAACAACATTACATTGAGTCTACCTTGGATGAAACAAACTAAAACAATACATGTTTTTAATATGAAACTTGTACTGGAGAAGTGCAAAGATGGCTGGTCACTAGCTCTGATACAGCTCCCCCGTCAGTCTTCTAGTGTATATATAAGGCATGCTACCTTATAGTACCTTATATATTTGGCTCTGGATTATGCCCTTTCGCCCCCCATGCTGTGTCAAATAAGGTGGGTGAATTGGATTACAATGGTCTATGCCCTTTGAGGAATCAGTTGGTCTCAGATCCACCAGATTAGTGCCACAAGCGTCTTAAACCTGAGACAGGGTAGAGCAAGGCTAAGGCCCAATCAGTCTGCTCCGATAACAGATACCAGCATGTCTCCGGAAAGCCAGGAGCTTGTGTCATCACCCACTAGAAGTCCTTTGGATGTACCCTTTTGCTGGGTTGTGCCTCTTCCAATAACAGGGGTTTTCTCAGACCAGAGAGACATGGGATCCAGGTGCTGTCCTATTAAAAACATGTAACAATAATTATTGACTCACATGTCTGTCCCCCCATAATTTGCAACCCATTTCTCATACTGTGTCAAACTCTGGTCACAAGACAGTTTCACAGCAATGAAACCCCTATAAACAAATTGCTGGGCAAGAAAAGCAACCCCAAAACATCACTAAACCTCCTGCATGCTTGACTGAGGGGAAGGTGTTCATTTCTTTGAAGGCTTCCTTTTTTTTCTGTAAACATAGAGAAAAAAAATTTGGTCTCATCTGTCCACCGGATATTATCCCAGAAGGATTGTGACATGTTCAGGTATGTTTTGGCAAATTGCCTTCAGGCTTTCTTGCACCTATCACTCAGCAGAGTCTCCTATCATACATCCCCATTTGTTGAGTTGAATCAGCTTGAATCTGTGTGGCAGACGATTGAGGTACTTCCACGACCATTTGACCAATCCTTCGCTGTGATCTTCCCTCTGGTTTTCTCTGGCAGCCATGTCCAGAGAGGTTGGCTAATGTGGCTTGGACCTTGATAACATTACGCAAGGTGGAAACGGGTACATTAAGGTCTCTGTAGATGGACGTGTAGCCTTGAGATTGTTCATGTTTGGCTACAATCTTGTATCTGACCTCAGATCATTTTTATATTGCAGGCATCTGCGACTCACTACAGGGGACTTTTGATCACAACTGTGCATGGTATGGCTGGGGGCTTGGGATTGTGGGGTTACTTGAGGAAATGGTCTTCCTGACAGCGATCGGAGGAAACTGTATGTCACCCAAAATTCAGTGGCCTGGCTCTAGGAAATGGAAGGTCAGGACCTCCTGCCCCAAAGCAAATCTATAATCTTGCTGCCAGTCGGCTTGTCTTGATCTGAGCCAGGTGGGGAGGTCTGTTGGTACTACCCAGTCCTGGTGAGACCCAACCCGGGGCAGGATCTAACTTTAAGGCTCTGACCTCTCATTGCCTGTCAGCTAATCAGATTTCTTGTTAATTCTTTAATTCAGAGTCATGTGTTCGGCAGATGAAATCTGTGGAGCGAAGGCAATCAAACGCATTTTGTTGACATTGAAGATGTTGGATTGTGCTGGAGGTAAACGCATTCCCTGGTCAACAACCACATTTGAGCTAGAAGGCACCCAACCTACCTAAAGACGTTACTGGAACGCAGATTCAAGGGAGCCCTGTCCAATTACATCAGGAAGCGTTCAACTGCTGTCATTGAGTTTAAGGGTACAGTCGCATTTTCTTTCAGCAAGGAGACAAACATTCTTATGCAAGCAATAGTACATACATGTTTTCCTTAGAATCAAACAAATTTTCACTAACATTGCAGATAAAAGCCTGTTTATTAAAATTCCATGTAAAAACTACTGATCACTTCAACACATGCTAAACCTACATCACTTTTACTTTGAACAGACTACCTTCAGTCAAAATGGGGTAACCAGGTCATGTCTGAGGCATTAATACAATCCTCTCAACGGGTTTGACTTTGTCTACACCTCATCCACCACTGAACCATTAGCATACAGAGAAAGAAAGCAGCAGATGTTATGGGTTTCCATTGCCCGCTCTCTCCATCCTTCTGTTTCTCCCTCCATCTTTTGTTGCCCACCCGGGGCCCTCCACCCACCCCGACTCCAGATGCCCCTCTTTGTCCTGCCGGTGGTGGTGGGTCTGGGTGCCGAGGTGAGGGTGGCTGGGAGCAGAGGGCCCCTTTCAGTCCACGGCCAGCTGTGAAGCTAAGAGACCCTCCCCCCAACACATTATTTTCATGCCCACTATGACTTGAGCCGTCGTCACTTCTACATAAACCGTACATAAATAAATCGTATACTCTCCAAGTAGCTCAACAGTTTCAATGAGCAAGACCCCAACCACCCCAAAAATTAAAAAAACAAAAACAGAAGACCAGCTCAGGCAGTTATTTTCAGGACTCTGACTGGCCAAACCTCCTCCGACCTGCAGCATGCCCCTCAAGACTGAAATGCATCTGACGACATATCCCTGCCGGCTGCCAAACCGAGGCGTGCCGTAGGGACTGGAAGGGAGGGGCTGGACTTAAAATGCAGCCTATTGTGTTGAACCTTGACCCTTTCAAGGGTCAACTGGCATGTGACACCAGGAGGGGTGGGGAGGGGGCTTTAACATGGGCCTCACATTTTCCACCGCTCTGCTCTCACAGGGGCAAGGGGGTTTGTGTCGGGGAGTTAATGCATAGGGTATACACAGACAAACACAAACCAAGCAAGCAATAGCCAAAAGGCAAGCAATCGGGGAGACAGAGGTCAGAAGGAAAGCCTATTTGACTTGGGCACAATAGACAATCATACACATAGATGTTGCCCCCACCCCCCCTCCCCCAACCATGCCTAACTGAAACCAGGGCCCCAGTCTAACCCCCCACAGCACTCCATTAACAACCAATGACAAGGAAGAAAAACAACAACACCATTTTCTTTACAATCAAGTTTAATAAAAGATCATTATAAGATGACATTCTCATTTCTGTACATTAAGACTGTAAACTGACCAAGGGGCTGAGGACTCTGCATCTCTATGCATCATTGTGTGAACTCAAGAAGACTGAAATATCAGATCACAAACTCTGAGGGACTGAAACACTTTGGGTTGGTCAGTAAGCATGAACAAAAGCAAATTTCAACCATTTGGTAACACAGAGAAAGTTTGTGTATAAAAACAGATGGAGACGTGACACGGCTTAACAACCAGTCATCTTAGGAATTATAGAAGATCACCTGCTGTCTGTTTGGTTCTTTAGTGTCTTGGTGTGGATTAGTAGCGTGCGAGTCTATGGAAAAATGGATGCTGTGATAGACACCTTTGGTTTTCTGATAAAGATTTGACAAGAATCTCTGTAAGAGTCACAATGTTTGCTTTGACAATACCAATGCATTCTGTATGATACGATGCATACTGCATCTTTACCCAAAGTCAAGGGTCCCATGGCAATGGATAAAACAGCATGTGGTATGACAAAAAACATTTCACATTCTCAGAAAAAAAACCCCACATGAAACAATATAGCACAGCAAAGACAATAACCTATTTATATTCTACACACTTAAGGGTAAAACTGGTACACAACATCAAAATGCCAGAAGGACACTCCATTACATTCCCGCTGTCTCCAGTGTGCTGGGCTGAGAGCTTCACGCGGTCTATGGCTACTTTGTTTTAACGGGAGGTGGCTTTTTAAACAGACCTGTGCTTTAGGATGATTTCATGTCACCAAGGGATGTGTCGGAAGTCTATTGCTCCTCTTCAGTAACTAGAAATAATTTCAATGTACAATCAGGTTCTCCCTAAAACGTTGTGACAGCTGAACCAGGCCCAGGACCAGGTAGGGGAGAGGTGACTCCATGGAAGCTGGAACATCTAGTATTTGTAAAATACCTCTAGGCCTTAAGTGTCTTGGACAGATTTAAATATGATTTTATTAGCAGAAATGTAAGCTATACCTAGTTTTGTGTATCTGGAATAATGGTGAAACAACTGAAATAAGTCTGTGTTTTTTTCACGTCTCCATCCCCAACTGAATCCATCGTTCTTCCATTAGTCAACTGACACTACGTTCTAATACCTGCATTACCCCACTAAGCTTACTGCTGCTATCAAGGGGACAGGTCAAGAACTCAATACTTAACATAGGCAGACTAGTTAAGTCTAAAATAGCTTGATTTTAAGGAAAGTATAAGTGGACAGCACTGCAAGGCCCCGAATCAGCCAGCCAGGCCCCTGCAAGGCCCTGAATCAGCCAGCCAGGCCCCTGCAAGGCCCCGAATCAGCCAGCCATGCCCCTGCAAGGCCCCGAATCAGCCAGCCAGGCCCCTGCAACGCCCCGAATCAGCCAGGCCCCTGCAACGCGTTTCCATGCTGATTCATGTGCTCATGCTCAGCAGAATAAAAGCTGAAGGTGCAGCTATTTAGCGTCTTGGTTCTGTATGAGCAGCAACAAAGCCCATCACTTATCCACCAAGTTGTAAGAAAGACTGGTTTAAAACCAGGAAAAACCTTTGTCAATAGACAATCAACAGTGTCTGCAACAACTTTCTAAATAACACAGACAGCAACAGAGAACTCGAAAATCTAACTGGTAAGGGTTTGTGACTAAATCCCGGACGTGTACCTTTTCCTATTCTTGAAAATAATGAGTGATTACATTCCAGCTTGGCTACCCCCTGAACACATCTACATACATTACATTCCAGCTTGGCTACCCCCTGAATATATCTTGTTTCTATCCTTTGTACATTATTGGCTGACCACAAACAACAAGATATTAATTACAAAAACATGTTTTTATAACATGCAGATACTTTACAGGTTTAATACATGCAATTGAACAATCCTGTTCTTTGTTTTTGACGTGGAAATATACTCCTTGCCTGAGGTCTGGCTGTTAGGTTTATGTAAACAATGACATTGCACGCGCGCGCGCGCACGCACGCACGCACAGTAACACGCACACATGCACGCACAGTAACACGCACACACGCACGCACGCACAGTAACACGCGCACACACACACACATGCACAGTAACACGCATACACACACGCACAGTAACACGCACACACGCACACACGCACACAGTCAATCGCCTATGTGCTTTGGTTTAGAAAATAGTACATTAATTTGGAATGAGCTTGTATCTATTATTCAATGCATGCTGATAATACATTCAAGAACTAAAATAGTAAAATCTATATTATAATTTTTTTAAACAAGAGGTTATGAAATCACCTCCCTTCCCCTCTAATAAAACTCTTATGTAGGAAACTAGTGTTTCTGCTTTCAGCATAGACATTTTTTTCCCAACAGTTTGATAACACAGCTTAGGGGTCTTCAACAGAAATGCAAGGAACCATCCCTGAAGGTATAGAAGATAAATGGAACAGCTTCTCTCACCCTTTGTTTATATGCGGACATTTTTAATGCCTGAAACCAAACAACCAAGCAGTCTGCAGTTTATTGGAACTGATAAGTGCTGATATGTACTACATGAATGTTAGACCCTGACAATGTTTTGGCACATGACACAGATCAAGGAGTGGAATGTTAGCTAAATAGACTGGAAACCAGGATAGTTGAGGACTTTACAGTTAGATCATTACATTGGTAAAACTTCACCTGGACAATGAACAACTTTGGTTGTTATTTTTTGATGGTTTGCATTCCTCCTTTCTTTGGATTCCACCATAGAATCTACTAGCAGTTTCAGCTCTGCAATACATTAGTAATAATGGAACTCAACTTACCCAGGAGACTACACTCCTCTCCCCATAGCATTAGGAAATGTCTGGAACTTGTTGAAAACAAAGCACACCAGACTGAAAACAAGTGAGGGATGGTTCTCTAGAGGAACGAGGTAGCAGTGTAACCGAACAGATCTAGTTTCAGTAAACCAGGTTTTTAACCTTAAAGGGGTCCTTTTTTTCACCCCAAAAAGATTAGCTCTAACTTTGGAATGCTTTGGGCGAGGAACTTTCATGTCGGTAATTAGTAGCTGGACAAAACCCGAAATGAACCCTCAGGTTACTGTTTTTAAGGTAAACTCTGCCAAAGTCCAACAGAGTATAACCACTCCCTGATCCAAACCCCCTTCATGTAGAAATTCCCAGTTTAAACATTCACAATTGTAACAATACGTTACTTAAAAAAAAATATGACCCCCAAGATTGGCTTTTTCATTAGACTTCAGATAAGAAACTACAAAGTCTGATCTATGAGTAAATAACAGTGTGTTTACACCCCCTCGAAAAAATGCCATCAGGCAGAGTTTGTGGAGATGATAAGTTACTGCACAGTGGCAAAGCCCACTAATATGTTCCATCTAGCTGGAGAATATCATGTCTCGGGCCCTGGATGTCTTTGAATGAGGTAGGAGAGGCATTGACCAGCAGGACGGCTACAACAGCCTAAAGCAACAACAGTACAAGACTGGTTTGGTTGGATGCTGAAAAGTAACAATTTGTCATCTTTGTTATCAGTATCATCATAAGTTTGAGCCACCTGGGAAGGTGAGGAAGGAGTCTTTGGTTTAGTCAGATGGACTGGTGTGTGCTTACCCTGAGCTGGCTGGCTTCATGTGGACAACTGGTTCTGACAAAATGGTCATTGGCATCAGCTGCCCTGATAATGGAGGGAGCATTTGGGATGGTTGGAAAAAAGGTCGAAGGACAGGCGAAGTTTCCGAAAGACGAGCAGTGCCAGACGTCGTTCATTCCGACGCGAGTGTCCCGGCATCGAGGTGGAACCCAGGCGTGTTCGGCCGCCTCTATGAGGGTGATGCGTGCATCTTCAGGTGGCTGAGGAGGTTGCGTTGCTGGGTGAACTTGACGCCGCACAGCTGGCACGCGTACGGCTTCTCCCCCGAGTGGACGCGCATGTGCTCGACGAGCCGGTACTGCCGGGTGAAGCGCATGCCGCACTCCTCGCAGGCAAAGGGCTTCAGGCCCAGGTGGCTCCTCATATGGCGTGTCATGGTGCCCCGCTGGGTGAACGGCTTGCCGCAGATGTTACAGGGGAACGTCCGGTTCAGCCAGTGGCTCTTCTCGTGCTGCCGCAGCGCCGCCGCGTCCCGGCAGCTCTTACCGCAGGCCGTGCAGAGATGCTGAGGTTCGTCGGAGGCGTCGTCCGGGTCGAGGTCCTCCTCTTTCGGGTATATGCCGGCCTCTTCGTCTTCCTCCTCGTCATCGGGGTGGACTTCGTCCTGGGCGTGAGTGTCGACATGGGCGTTGAGTTGCTCTGAGCTGGGGAAGCCTTTCCCGCAGGGGATGCAGACATATAGGTTGTCCCCGACGCCAGGTTCGAAGCCCGGCTGGGGCTGGCGGTAGATGTAGTTGGCGTTGCCGTTTCGCCGTCCTTTTCCTCCTCGTCCTCCTCCCTCACTGCCGCTGTGACTGCTGTCTTCGCTCTGGTCCAGGCCAAACTCTTCCCCGTCCACCTCCCCGTCCTCCAGCTTTGGGGTCACTCTGTTGTCTCGGACCAGCTTTTCTACCCCCGGCTCCCCTTGTCCTTTCGCCAAGCCATTGGGCAGCTCTCTTCTCACGGCCCCCAGGTCGAATGCTTCCCCATGGGGTCGGGGCCTCTTGCAAGGGGTCCTGGGCTGTATGTCTGTGGAAGGGTTTACAGGTTGTCCCTGGTTCTCCCTGGGCTCTGGCTTGGCGATAGCCGTGGTGGGGAGAGTGGGAGAGTGAGAGGAGGAGTGGGGGGAGGAGCTCTGCATGAGACTACTGGGGGACACCTCGTCTGTGGTGGTGCTACCTGATGGACTCCTCTTGGACAGGTCCAGTCCTAGACCGAGCCCATTGACCCTACCGCCTCCGGACGGGCTGAGGGAGGCACATTGCGTCCCTGACGTAAACACCTCTTCCTCGGAGAGGTCCTCTCTCAACTTCTCCTCCTGGCCCGCTCTCTGGTTGGCTCCCCTGGACCCAGAGTGCTTGTTGCGGTTTTGGTGGGCGGCTCTGAGGTGGGTGGAGGAAAGGCAGAGGGGGCCAGAGGGGTGTGCATTGGGAGTCGGGGAGGTGGACGAGACAGGCGTCAGCTTGTTGGAGCTGGAGGGGGTGTGGTCGTTGCGTTTGAGCTTCCTGCGGCAGAGAGCGGCCAGTTCGGTCAGCTGGAGGTAGCACGCCGCTGTCAAAAGGGATGAGACACTGTGGTCGTTGACGGGTTCAAAGTTGGATAGGCGACCGGTATAGATGAAGTCCAATACCTACAGAACAGAGGGAAATATTCATACTGTCCCAGTGAGCAACTTGGTAATATAAAACAGCGTCAACTTAAATACCCGAACGACAGAGTCCAATGTTAAACAGGACTCCAGTCAGTGAGGCGCTGCCCGTCAGGTGACCCACCTGTCTGAAGACGGAGGGACTGACCATGTCCGTGTCCAGGTTGATCAGGTTGTCGTGGGGGACCAGCGACTTGAAGTAGACGCTGCTGGCAGCCAGGACGTTCTTGTGGGCGCGGAACAGCGCGTTCTCCACCACGATGATGACGTCACACAGGTACCCTTTGGATCGCTGCTGGTTGAGCTGCAGCAACAGCTGCTTGGAATGGTTCTGTTGCTCCATTTCACACACAGGCTTTGGTTAACACACCTGGGAGGGGAGGAAGAGGTCAGTTCTGGGAAGTCTAAGGAAACCAACCGCTAATGTTCATAGACTCATTTAAAACAGGCCTCAACATGCTCCTGAAATTCTTTAAACGCCCAAGATCAATTATGGCCAAAACATCCCACCTCCCAGTAACCATCTCACTGGTTGCTTCACACTGTAGGCCCAAACAACATGGGGAGAAAGACAGTGGATTTCAGAAGAATTTACCTCGGTTAGAGGTTTTCATAATTTTCTTGCAAAACAAAGTGTGACTGAAATAGATCTGTAAATGTATTTGTAACCAACTAGCACAACATTTTAAAGTGGAAAAACAAACAAAGAAATTATGTGCGGCATACCCATACCGTGATGCAGCTAACACCATGCATTGAAATAGAGGCAGTTACTCAGTGATGTGCTGTGTAAGGTGTGGGTTTTGTAATATATGCATTTTGTATATTTGTGTTCTTGTATTCACTCTGTTGTTCACATCATATTGTAGAGTCACCAGAATGTGGTTGGTCCATCCTGAGGTTTCTCCCATGACAACAATTGAACTCATGGTGACCTCTTAGTCTCTGGACTAGAATTCCATTGAACTGGGCAGTCCGTAAGTGCAGAAAAAAGCATTTTGAAAATTTAACCAAAAAGGATTCTGTATGCAGGAAGAGCTCAGTTTACAACAGGAGTAGAATAACAGTGACATACTTATTTTTGGGTCCTTTTTAAACTACAGTGAGTGAGAAGTAAAATATTGTTAATATGGCCATTTACTTCAAAGAAAAAGCAAGTCAAATTTTTTGACAATTTCTTTTACAGAAATTACGCCTGGAAAAAAAATAGTCATCCTTTTGTCTCATATCCATAGCTATTTACATACTGTAACTTGGAATGTGTTTCATGATAAGTGACTTTACTGTGGCTGACGTTGGTATGCTGCAGAGAACTTGTGAAGCACAGTGGATCGGGGTTTGCAACGCTGACTGGAGTGCCTAGCCAACATACATGACAAGGTCCACGCGTCCGCCGCATGTCAGACGCAGAAACCCTTTCCAAGTTTATCATCTCAAGGCGTGAGTTCACTCTGGCCTGGGAAGTAGTCCCCATCAGCCAACGAGAGTGCTGCGCTACCCATATGAGCTGCTCTCATAATATGTGGCATGGGGAAAGCACGTTTTCCCCTCCTCGCCAGATGGAGGAAGGTTTGCCCCCATTGCTACCACGTAGTTAATGTGCTTAGGGGAAAGCACAGTTGGTTCAAAAGGTTTGGCTTCCGGGACACACCCATGTCCTCAGCCATCCATCTCAACCCTTATAAGCGAGGGCGTTAAGGTGTTCACAGGAGCCAGGAGAAACGCTGTTTAAGTGAGAGTCACATGGATGGCTGTCTAGCTCCTGAGAGATTGAATCATTGTTGGTTAACCCAAAGTAAGGACAGTTGACCACCACATCCATCCTTTCACTTCGGGTTGGACTGACCTGGTTGCAAGGGGCCTATGGGATCCCCAGACTGGCTGAAGGACCAGGGCATCTCCCCGCTACCAGACACAGGACCCTGTGGTGTGGACATTACCCCATAAAGAACCAGTGAGATAAGAGGCAATGGCCGTTATCTCGAAAACACTCAAACAGTGCAGCGTCCACACATTCCCTGAGGAAGCTCAATAACAGTCCAGTCATCCAAGATTAACAGTACATTCAGTCCAGCTGTATGGAAGGGAGTAGGAGCTGCTGAAAGCGTGTAAACATGCGCGAGTCAGGGAAAGCTGGTTGGTTGATAGCACCCGTCCTTATTAGTGACCGGAAAATTCTAAGTAGAATTATGCTGTTTGTAGAGGGCCCTGAATGACACAGCGGGAAAGTCACTGCCACACCAACAGCTACATCATTGGGTTTGAATCCTAATCTGCCATTTTATTTTTTAATTTGCAGAGCTAAGTCAAATGTGGTCACAGTCTGGCCTCTTGATTGGTCTGAATGAAACTGAACAGCTATAGACAGATGTATGTACTTTTGAAGAACAGCTACATTCCTACCGTTTGCAACCCTAACCCTCTCTATATAACTCTTATATAAAAAAAAGTAAAGTAATACAAAAGCTAAGAAACAGAACAAAATGGCAAAAGTACTAAATTGAAATAGTCCAAAAAAAGAACCCAACCAGATGTTGTATGCTGTATGGTTTAATAACAGTTTAAAACACTGAGAAAATAAAACAACCAATTATAGACAGTGTGGAAAGGTTGTGAAGGAGCTGGAAAATTATCATTCTGAGTGAAAGGTTACACAGAAAGGGGGAAGAAACATGCCAAAATGATGACTTAACTCAGTGATTTGAGCTAATCTGCCACTAAGCTATTTTCAATTTATTTTACTTCTTACAATCACACTTGGCTACTGCCAACAGCAGCAGCTACACTTAAGCTTCTGCTTACTGTGTGAACATACGCCTTCAACTAATATCATAGCATTAGTATTCAAACAGCATAGAATACACTTATGTTAATAACTTGATTTAAAATGAATATAGTAATCCTGTTTACTGAGCAAAACTACCAAGACATGGCAGCCAGTATTTGCGCCACAGGATTAAGTTAAAAACACTACTACTGATAACAAAGCATCCCACCAGCCTTGCTACTGCCTCTTAAAACAACCCACGATCCACGAAAGAACACACACACAAACAAAAAGGCATTAGAGCAATCTAACAAAGAACTCCGCAAAACACCCAAAAACAATTGGTGTGCGCACCTTTTAAGCGCTAACATGCCCTTCCTTCTCCCCTGGCGGCTCAAAAACAACCGACTCATATCAGGCGAGAGAATTATAGACTTATTATAGACAGGCCCTAACCAGGGTGTCTGGAGGGAGGACAGAACAGAGAGCAGGCCATATGACCAGGTGGTCTGGTCTGGCTAACAGGATCAATGAGTTAGCCCTGCATGGTGCTGATAAACACTCCTGTTCGCAGACGGTCACATTTCAGTTTGGGTTAACCGTTTCTATTCCATCCTCTACATGTATTTAACCAGTATTCTGTCTTACTCTGAGTCCTCTTCTAGACTGAGTGTCTTAATCTGTATTTGGTTAAATGTTTTTAGCCCATGTTCTGGGGTCCAGCATTTCTTTTTGTTAAAATTAATATTTGCCATTTTTTATTGATAAAGTGGGAAAGAAAGTGGAGAGCGAGTGCTTCAATATTATTAGCCAGAATTAAGCCATGCCGTGGCAGTACAAGGGCCTAGGATGAATTCCGTCCTGGTAGAGATCACTGGCAGTAATTCACATGAACTGGTAATCTAGCTGGGCATTAGGCATTAGGCCTGCTACATCAAGCAGTTTGATCCTGTGGTAAGACCTGAAAAATACTGATAATCTGAGCCAGTCCACTTTATACTCTACTTAAGGCTTTAACTCAAATGAACTGTTTCCTACACAAGATTAATTTACACCTGAGGTCATCCATGTTGCTCCTACAGGCTACAGGGGCCCAATCCCAATCAGTACCTATCCCATCGCTTCAACTTCACTTTATTCAGGTTAGTTTTATTGAGATTAAGTCTAAGGCAGAGAGACTTTGTCCAAGATAGTGGGGTCAACATTTTTTTTGTGCTGGGGTGGAACCCTCCACACACCCCTAAATCATAATGTGTGTGCCTTTATTTGAAGAATTGAGAAAGACATTGAGGGCATAACATTCTTCACATTTTCTCAACATGACCAGCTCCTGACTGTCAAAGATTCAGATGCATTCGTGTTGACTCAAAATGTATTCAGAGGAAAAGAGTGGACTTGGAGCAGAGCAGATCAGGTCACAGATTAGAGGAGAACCCTGTTAGCAGGAGTTATTAACCTGGCTCAAAGCTGTCCCCATTGTGACTCTTACTGAGCCTGGTTCAACCAAGGTGTTCCGGAAAGTTCCCTCAAGTTCTGCTTAAACATTATGATTACTTCTAACTAGCTAACAGAATTAGCATACACAGGCCAAGACTCAAGATTTGTCTGGCTCTTACTACTTTTAGACAGAAGACAACATGTTTTAAAATTGGTGACAGTAAGGGCACCAGGTTTGTGTTTACTCATGTTTACCAAAAATGCCACAATCATGAGTTTGTGTTAAACAAACAGCAGCTTTCCAACTGGCATAGGGCTGAGGGATGTGGCTGATGAAATGCTGACTCTATAACTCATATAACAAGCTAACAGAAAGCAGACTGGTAAAATATATATGACTGGGAAAATATAACACTGATTTCATCTCCACAGCTTCATAAATACTGCCACACAGGGTTTGTTCCAACACTGAAATGGCCCTAAAACAAACATCATTGTAAGAAAACTATTTTTTTATGACAGGTAAATGTAAACAAGATGATGCAATCATTTCATTATCCTTTTCTGATATATTCCTCAATAATCAATGGCTGGTATAAATTAATGTGGTTAGATCTAACTGGAATTGAAGGGTAACAGCTATCTTAAAATTATGACACCCTGATTTTTTTATTTCAGCTATTTGGGTCATTTCATGGAAAGGGACTAAACATGTCCATTCAAGGGACTACACATGTATGTCAATATCATAACACTTGGCTACCTCAAGAATAGAACATTGACCAAAAAAAAGTCAGCATAAGACTAAAATACAGAAATAGGTAAGTTTTTAAATCCAGAAAAATAAGTTTTAATGTGCAAAACTATCATAATATCCCTCGAAGGTCTAAATTGTGTGCAGACTTGATTTTAAAAGTTTAAGTAGTAACTGCATATATTTTGTCTCATAATAGGTTTTTTTAGTCGTATTTCATGGGTTTTTAGAAAGGGCTCACGGAGCTTGATTAACCACTCATAGTATTATTTATCGTCATGAGATGTTAATGAAGACTTCTGGGCGTAAACAAGGGTATATGGATACCTGAACATTCAGGCAGTATATATTTTCTGCAATAAAGTCTGTAACCGTCGCATTTACAAAATTGTCTGGAAATTTTTTTTGCTGGATGTTTGTCTAACCTACGCATCGAAACGCCCAATCACTAAACCTACTGGTTACAATGTTTCGTAGATGTTTCCCACATATTCGGTTGATTCGATTGGTCACGCGATTCGAAAACAGTATTTTTCTCCTATGTTTTAAAATAGATTGATTTACGATTAGCAGTTTGTGTTTTTTATTTTTTTGAGGAAAAAACATAAAATGGGCGAAACTCGTCTACCACAAAGGAGATAATGCCCTAGCACTAAGGGTGGGTGGTGTGAAGGGGTCCGGTCCACCAATGCATTTTACTAATTTAGCTTACATCGCAGCGCAAACCACTCATACATTAGATTTCTTAATTTTTATTTGTAAAAAGTTATCCATCTAATTTGAAACCTGTGGGGAAAAATCCGAAGTCAGTAATGTGGATTAAAATGAGCGCAGGTATGACTAGAGGTGGTTGCCAAGCTGGTAATACTAGTCTGGCATTAGGCTACGCACGGGGAGACCCCTCTGGGCTTGGGAAATGTGCCAAACGTAAGGTGTTTCTAACATTTATTCAAATGACGGAGAGTGCAAACTCCTAAAAACAACTATACACGCTAACTGACTAAAAAACATGCGAAGATCTGTGAAAATGATAAAGATTTACCTTAGTTCATCGATGAATACAGTTTTCATTTAGCATCCTCTCTCCCACCTCACAGTTGTCGGTTCGCCATCTTGCCCATATGACGCTAGGAACCCTAACCCCTGACCCAAATTTAAATAAAATCAAACTGAAAGGGGAGAGGAGTAGGAGCCTTGCCAAACGTGCCGCGGAAAAGAAATGCCCGTGGGAATAAGTTGGCTCAGTTCAACATGAGATACAAGCCAGATCAGTTTACCTGGGGTGTATTCATTCGGTCAAACAAAACGTTTTGCTAGAGTTGCTATTGGACAAATGCAGGTAGGACCCTCCCCGTTTGGTTCTGTCGAACGAAACGTCTTCGAACTAAAACGTTTTGGACTTTGGTGACTGGCTGAAAAAACTACACCCCAGTATCCACAAATTAATCCAATATGTATCCCCCCGCACGCTGGTATTCTGTTTCAAATATTACCGAACCCGGGGAGCCCATGAAACAGACTATCCCAGCCCAATATTAGACTTCTAATTATTTCTTTAATTTAATAGATGATGTCTAATGGCATTCCATATCTACATCTTGAAATATACTTAATTGCCCAATGACAGCAGCCGAAGTCTGTGGACACAGGCTTTTCGAGCTACGAGCACGCCCCTTCGTTTCGCAAAAACAGGTTCAAGGAAGTCACGTGCCTATGGTTTTGTAGCGTAGACATTTCAAAAACGTAGCTGGTAGCTACTGGTTATGGTTGTTCATGACAACGAACAAGTAGACCTACTCAAAGCTATCAAGTGAACGATAACTTTAAAATGTTAGAAATCAATTTTGAAAAACGATGTTACATATAAAAATAGATACAAGGCTACCCAATCAATTAGCATTCATCCCACGCACATACAGTTAAGTAAATTGAAAGCATACCTGAGTTCGCCCTGAAGCTTTTATGCACCACCCGAGACCAGTGCATTTAGTTTGTCATAGGAAACAGAGCTACTGCATTAGGACCTACAATGCAATACCGTTTTTTACATTGATATTGAAGGCATTTAGAAGACGTTGTAACTCAGTGTGGTGTGAGCAGTGCCGGCTCTAGACTTTTGGGATCCCTAAGCAAAATTTCATTTGGGGCCCCCTTTCCCCTATCAGTCGGGAGCTCCTTAGAAGTTGGAGACCCCGCAGCGGTTGGGGGCCCTAAGCGACCGCTTATGTTGTTTATGGAGCCGGCCCTGGGTGTGAGTATTAGAGTTGCTTCAACTACTTTGGGTACGGTTCAGCACCACGTGAAAGATAGTATCAGATTCACACAATCGCCTACAACCAAGTCCGGGTAAAACTGTCTTTGGTCTATCCACCTCCGAGTACCGAGTGCCAGAGAAGACCGGGGTAAAAGTGCAGTCCTAAGAACAATGGCTTTTTATGATACAGCTGGTAGCTTATTACTTGAAATAGATATTTTCAAAAGGAGTTATTCATCAGAAATCACTAAAATATATTCTACATGATATTATCTAACTGCCTCAACTTTGATTTTTCACAAATTATCAAGCATATATTTTTTTTGTAATATTTTAAAATTTCCTTTTGAAATAGCTTTTTCAAAATATCAGATATTCATCTCAAATCTCATCACTATATTCTTCATTACATTATCTAAGAGCCTCAACTTAGATTTTTCACGAAATAACAAGTATGGATTTTTTGGATTTTTAAAAATATTTTAAAGATTCCTTTTGAAATAGCATTTACATATGTTTTGATATTCATGCAAAATCGCATCAGTATGTTATACATTACATTGTTGTGTGCCATATCACAAGAATTTCATTGTGCAGGATGACGCTGTGTTAATGGTGCATTTGATAAATATACTTTGAACTTGAACTAAGAGCCTCAACTAAGATTTTTAACAAATTATCAAGCATAGATTTTTTATGAATATTCAATTCCTTTTGCAATAGCTTTTTTGAATCGAGATATTAATCCCAAATTCATCTGAAGAAAGTTACCTGCATGGCAGCCTAGGCCTCCTTGTTGCTTGTGTTCTTTTTAAAAGTTTGCCTTAGTGTCATGTAGATTATATGAAAGGCATTTCACATTAATATCTTTAAAAACATTTAAAAAAATCAAAGTTGATTCTCATAGATAATGTCATGTAGAATATACTGCTGCGATTTAGCATGAATATCAAAAATTTGAAAAAGTTATTTCAAAAGGAAACTGTAAAATATTAGTAAACAATCTATGCTTGATAATTTGAAAAAGTTCAGGCTCATAGATAATGTCATGTGGAATATGCTGATGTGATTTGCGATGAATATTTCAAAATTTGAAGAAGCTATTTGAAAAGGAAACTTTAAAATATTAGTAAAAAATCTATGATTGATAATTTGTGAAAAATCAAAGTTGAGGCTCTTAGATAATGTCATGTAGAATATAGTGATGCAATTTGGGATGAATATCTTAAAATTTGAAAAAGAAATCATTAAAATATTGGCTAACAATCCATGCTTGTTATTTTGTGAAAAAGCAAAGTTGAGGCATTTAGATAATGTCATGTAGAATATATTGTAGTAATTTCTGATGAATATCTCCACTTTTGAAATATCAATTTCAAGTAATAATCTACCAATGCCGCATTTCCACTGGTGATTTACCCTGGCACCCAGGCCCGGCGCCAGGACGAAGTGACTGAGGGGGCAGAAAATAATGGCAAGGGGGCTAATCTTTTTTTGGATATTTTTCTATAGTGTATTTAAAACTTAAACTGGGTGGGCAGAAAATTCAACTGAGGGGTCTAAGCCCCATCTTGCCCCCTCGTGGCGCCGGGCCTGCTGGTACCAGGGCTACACCGGTGATTTATGCTAATGTTGGCTCTAAACTACTTCCGTTGTGACTATATGTTTGGTAGCAAGGACTTAAGGAGGGGCTCAGATGGGGAGGGAAGCGTAAACTATCAACGTGATTTGGTTTTCCGGTTATGAAAAATAAAAGGCGATATTTTTCTGGTAGGAAAATAAATTAAACAATAAAACCATGCTCAGTTTGTTTATAACACCGCGTTTGAACTTGAGAAATAAAACTAATTTCTTCATTAAGCTCCTGCGACCAGCTCCTTCTCCACCTACAGTCGTGACACTGTAACTTAGGGTGACCAGATGCCCCCGTTTTCCAGGGACAGTCCCCGTTTTTGGTGGCATGTCCTCGGCTGAAGTTGTTCCCAGAAATGTCCCTGTTTTTAACTGTGCCTTAGAAAGAGACCGCTAAGTGAAATAATATTTTACGTGGCAAAAAAGACCGGGCAGCAGAGCCTACCGGTTGGAGAAGGCCCTGACTGTAGTGTGCAGTTCCGGGCAGGGCTCAATGTGGGCGGAGTCAAACGCGTTGAACCCAACCCATTCACATCTCCTTAAAGGTCACTCAAGCTGAGGTTCACGAAGGTATCAACATCAGCGAAAGCGAATCTTAATCGAACCTATCCTACTCTTAATTTTTTCCTTAATTTTTTCCAGAGCTACAGGTGCTGGTCATATAATTAGAATATCATCAAAAAGTTGATTTATTTCAGTAATTCCATTCAAAAAGTGAAACTTGGATATTATATTCATTCATTACACACAGACTGATATATTTCAAATGTTTATTTCATTTAATTGTGATGATTAAAACTGACAACTAATGAAAATCCCGAATTCAGTATCTCCGAAAATTAGAATATTACTTAAGACCAATACAAAAAAAGGATTTTTAGAAATGTTGGCCAACTGAAAAGTATGAACATGAAAAGTATGAGCATGTACAGCACTCAATACTTAGTTGGGGCTCCTTTTGCCTGAATTACTGCAGCAATGCGGCGTGGCATGGAGTCGATCAGTCTGTGGCACTGCTC
>JACXGI010012509.1:0-22626 GCA_016801175.1 Esox masquinongy | reverse complement strand
AAAGAATGAGACAAAGATAAATCATGTCAGAACTTTTTCCACTCTTAATGTGACCTATAATGTGAACAATTCAATTGAAAAACAAACTGAAATCTTCGAGGGGGAAAAATGAAAAATAAAAACCTTACAATAACCTGGTTGCATAAGTGTGCACACCCTCTTATAACTGGGGATGTGGCTGTGTTCAGAATTAACCAATATCATTCAAACTCATGTTAAATAGAAGTCATTACACACCTGCCATCATTTAAAGTGACTGATTAATCACAAATAAAGTTCAGCAGTTCTAGTAGGATTTTCCTGACATTTTCTTAGTTGCATCTCAGAGCAAAAGCCATGGTCCACAGAGAGCTTCCAAAGCATCAGAGGGATCACATTGTTGAAAGATATCAGTCAGGAGAAGGGTACAAAAGAATTTCCAAAGCATTAGATATACCATGGAACACAGTGAAGACAGTCACCATCAAGTGGAGAAAATATGGCACAACAGAGACATTACCAAGAACTGGACATCCCTCCAAAATTGATGAAAAGACGAGAAGAAAACTGGTCAGGGAGGCTTCCAAGAGGCCTACAGCAACATTAAAGGAACTGCAGGAATTTCTGGCAAGTACTGGCTGTGTGCTACAGGTGACAACAATCTCCCGTATTCTTCATATGAATGGGCTATGGGGTAGGGTGGCAAGATGGGAGCCTTTTCTTACAAAGAAAAACATCCAAGCCCGGCTGAAGTTTGCAAAAACAAACATCAAGTCCCCCAAAAGCATGTGTTATGGTCTGATGAAACCAAGGTTGAACTTTTTGGCCATAATTCCAAAAGGTATGTTTGGGGCAAAAACAACACTGCACATCACCCAAAGAACACCATACCCACAGCGAAGCATGGTGGTGGCAGCATCATGCTTTGGGGCTGTTTTTCTTCAGCTGGAACCGGGCCTTAGTCTGGGTGGAGGGGATTATGAACAGTTCCAAATACCAGGCAATTTTGGCACAAAACCTTCAGGCGTCCATTAGAAAGCTGAAGATGAAGAGGAAGTTCACCTTTCAGCAAGACAACGACCCAAAGCACACATCGAAATCCACAAAAGCATGGCTTCACCAGAAGAAGATTAACATTTTGGAATGGCCCAGCCAGAGCCCAGACCTGAATCCAATTAAACATCTGTGGGGTGATCTGAAGAGGGCTGTGCACAGGAAATGTCCTCGCAATCTGCATGATTTGGAGCGCTAAGGCAAAGAAGAGTGGGCAAATATTGCTACGTCAAGATGTGCTATGCTAATAGACTCCTACCCAAAAAGACTGAGTGCTGTAATAAAATCAAAAGGTGCTTCAACAAAGTATTAGTTTAAGGATGTGCACACTTATGCAACCAGGTTATTGTGATTATTATATTATTTTAAAATAATCATTATTTTATTTTTCCCCCTCAAAGATTTCAGTTTGTTTTTCAATTGAATTGTTCACGTTTTAGTTCACATTAAAGGTGGAAAAAGTTCTGACATGATTTATATTTGTCTCATTCTTTTACATCACAAGAACCTAGCATTTTAACAGGGGTGTGTAGACCTTTTATATCCACTTTATGAAGGTGTCACTTTTTGATTTGAATTATGGAAAAAAAAGAACTATTCCATGATATTCAAATTTTTTGAGATGCACCTGTAAGTAGTATCAAAAAACTGTATACAGGACATCAAATATTGTGCAGCAGATGGCTAATAATAATAATAATAATGAGTACGAGTGATTTCTAATGTTTTATTTTGCTTTTAACAAACAGCCTGAATGAGTTTGAGCTGCAACGTATATTGTATCAAAGGTCCTTCCACCAAGCATTATCTCTGGGCTGTGAAGTCATACAAAATCAATGCATCCTTATTATTTAGTTTTATTTATTTATGACAATTTGTAGTATAATTTAATTACTTTCACAAAAATCAAATATAATTGCTTTAAAAGCTTTTGTAAGGAACTGTAAATTGCAATGGTAAGAAAGACTCTGAAGTACAGATAAGATACTAGGGAGGATCCTAACCAATTTCTAACTATTACAACATTTTATCTTCACAGGGATTCCTGAAAAACAATGGAACAATCTGAAATAGAACTTGTTTTAAGTTATGATTATTTTGAGGATTATAGCAATTATACCAATTACAATTTCACTCCAACTGAGAAGGAGATGCATTTCAAACCCTCTAAGATATGTTTTACTGAGTTTCCATGTGTCATCCTCCTGGTGGTCAATGTGGTTATCTTTCTGCTTGGGATTTGTGGGAATGCGGTAGTCATTTGGATCGCAGGTCTCAAGATGAAGAAGACGGTCAACACCACCTGGTACCTCAGCCTGGCCATTTCCGACTTCATACTCTGTGCCTGTCTCCCCATAAACATAATCCACATTGCAACAAAGGAGTGGCTCTTTGGGCTGTTCATGTGTAAATTCACCTCTTTTGTGATGTTCCTCAACATGTTTAGCAGCATCTTCATCCTGGTCATCATCAGCGTTGACCGCTGTGTGTCGGTGATGTTTCCAGTCTGGGCTCAGAACCACCGCACCATGGGCAAATCCTCAATTATGGTGGTCATGGCCTGGCTGTCTTCTGTTGCCTTAAGTATACCCTCTGTGGTGTTCAGAGATGTCCAGAACCATTTAGGGAATAACTTGTGTTTCAACAAGTACCCAGATAAACAAAGCCACAAGATGATCGCAATGAGTCGGTTAATTGCTGGGTTTGTAATACCATTCCTCCTCATCACCTTCTGCTACTCCGTTATCATTCTGCGACTGAGAACCAACCGAATGATGAGCAGGTCCTCAAAGCCCCTCAAAGTAATGACTGCCCTGATAGCTACATTCTTCATCTGCTGGCTGCCCTACCATGTTTTTGTACTTCTTGAGCTGAACCACCAAAATCACGACCTGAGGGTTATAAAAATTGGACTTCAGATGGGCACCACAGTAGCTACAGCCAACAGTTTCTTGAACCCAATTCTGTATTTTTTCATGGGGAATGACTTCCGACAGAAATTCAAGAGCTGCATACTGTCTAAGATTGAGAATGCCATTGGAGAGGAGGGTCGCACCACCAGTCGCTACCTGTCTAGGTCCAGCTCCATGGAGGGCAGCCGCAGAGCCTCCACACATATCTAATACTCTGTAGAGGATTATAAGGACTCAGTGGGGTTGGGCCTCATGTTAACTAACCAACAGTCTTGATTTGTTTCTCTCTTTCCATTTGCTAATGGCCCGGCCTGAACAAGAGCCTATCTCCTCTTTTCATCCTGGTTGATATCTGGTACTCAGTGGGAAGTCGATAGCAGGTGGATGAGATTCCAAAGGCAAAATTTAATTTTGTGTTCTCCTGCACTGCCAAGGTAGTTATATTTAGACAGACCAGAAGTTATCCTGTAATAATTTGGTGCCAATTGTTAATGTGTAAAAAATCAATGTTATGTGTAAAAAAATCAGTGTTGGAACAGACTGTGTTACTATACCCTCTTAAGCATTATTTGTACAGTATTGTACTGCACAAAGTAGTATACTGCTATCATAATGGTGAGAAAAGTGCAAGAAAAAGGAAGACAGACAGACATAACCAATTGCTAAGATTGCAAAATAAGTGGCTTGCCTTGGTCATGAAGCACCACCAGTGGACTACTGAAGAAATTCAATTATCTTCAGGTCATCATGCAGGGTTATTGCACACTGTTGAGTAGGCGAAAGAATGGTTCCAATGTGTGGGACACCGACTGTCGAACATAGAGGACTCCTGATGGTCTGGGGCTCTTTTGCTGTATCCAGAGTTGACAACTTGAGAGCAGGCAACTTGCACAGAGTGGGTGCTGTACCATGTAATTCCTTCTGGTGTTTGCCTAGTTGGTCAGGAGTTCATCCTATAGCAAGATAATGACCAAAAACATATCTCCAGTCTATGTCCGAACTACCTTAGAAGTAAAGAAGACTGTAGGCTTCAAATCATGGAATGGCCAGCACAGTCTCCAGATTTAAACACCATCTAACTATTTTGGGATGAACTGGACCGAAGGGTGTAACCAAAGCAATTTACATGTGCAACACATAAAAAAATACATAAAATTGTATTTTACATTGTAGAAAGAATGCCATGAATGTGTATGACCTATGTCTGCGAAAGATGGCTACTTTCATGAATCAAAAATGTAGATTAGATTTTGTTAAAAAAATGATTAAATGAATCCTTTTTTGTCTCCAATTCTTTATTTGGTCTATGCTTTAATTTCATAGTACAATAAGACACTTAACTGTGCGAATTTCAATAAAAACAGTAAAGATTAAGGTTTAAATATGCCTATATATACTGTAAATGCATACACACACAGTATATGGTTCAATGAGACAAACCACAGAAAGAGAAGCTTTCTTGTTAAAGGAAGTGAATGCACAAGAATAATTATCACCGCATTTTAACTGTATTACAGCTTAGCAGCAGGCTGTTTTCGATTTTGTGTGGTGAGTGCCTTTTTTGTGTTAAAAGCATTGTCTTTATTGTGTCTATGAACTATGACAAAATGTATTGTAATGTAATATTGTAATATTGCAATTACGGTTATGATTTTCAAACATGGGTGGAAACAGTGTAGATAATCTCACTTAAAAATAGAGATTATACCCTACATAAAGAACTATTAAACTGAGTAGAAATCAAGCTAAAGTTCAGTGTTTTCTATTTTACACTTATTACCAATTTGAAGGTGCAGCCTGTGTCGAGCTATTATTTTCACTGCTCATTTAATGCACTGGCTTTTGCAGCATTTGCTATGTTTGTGCCATTGCCATAAGTGGTTAGGCCAAATTTCTCAACCGTTGAGGTGTATTAAGTATGTTTGTAGGCACTGACATTGAAGCCAAAACTTTTAATAACCATGCTGTTGTGTATGTGGAACAATATCTTGGTGCCACTCACTAGTGTGAAGCAGATTGAAAAACCATTAAGTATTTAAATAAAATGAGTCCAGGTATTTAAGTAATCTACACAAACACCTGCAGCACTCGCAAATAAAACAATTACAGACATCAGATTGCCTCGCGTGAAGCGAATGTCATTCGCCTTTATTTGGAGATGAAAATCACATAAGTAGGCGATTTGGATATTGCACATGTCAATATCGCAATTTCAATTATAATTTGATTAATCGTGCAGCCCTACTACAGTATGAATGAACATTGCAAACATAGAAATGGTGTCCTAAAAGCAGGGCCAGCTCCAGGCATAAGCGGTCCCCAAATGCTGCTGATCCAATTTTAATTCTTGTTTCCGCCTTTGCTTTATCCAGCTCTTTTTTACTGGGGCCCCGACCGCTGGGGTGGGCTTCTACTGCTAGGGAGCCCTCAACTGATAAGGGAGAGGGGGCCCCAAATAAAATTTTGCTTAGGGCCCCCAAAACAAATATGTATGTGTTGACGCAATGTATTGAATGCAATGACATGCAAAGTTCCTACCGTGTCTTTTGTCTAAAACGAAGCAGTTTTTTTGGACAGAACAAGACTGCCTTGGATGCAATGACAGACCAAATGACAACTGATTCTTATGATTACGATGACAGCATCACCCATGCCTCAAATGGTCAACCAGAGGAACCGCCAGACAATTCACAAAAGGCCAGGATCATGTTATTGTTGGCCAATGTGGTAATCTTTTTGCTTGGGATTTGTGGGAATGGGGTGGTCATTTGGATTGCAGGTCTCAAGATGAAGAAGACGGTCAACACCACATGGTACCTCAGCCTGGCCTTTTCCGACTTCATATTCTGCGCCTGTCTCCCTTTAAACATTATCACCATAGCAACAAAGGAGTGGCTATTTGGGCTGTTCATGTGTAAGTTCACCTCTTTTGTGATGTTCCTCAACATGTTCAGCAGCATCTTCATCCTAGTCGTCATCAGCGTTGACCGTTATGTACTGGTTGTATTCCCAGTTTGGGCCCAAAACCACCGTTGTTTGAGAAAGGCCTCTGCAGTAGTGGTTGTTGTCTGGGCCATCTCCGTGGCACTGAGCATTCCCTCTACAATATTTCGGAAGGTCACCGAGAAAAATGGCATACAATTTTGTTTTAACGATTACCCAACCCGAAGCAACCACTTCACTTTAGTTGTGAGTAGATTTGTCTTCAGTTTTGTACTCCCACTCCTCATCATCATCTTCTGCTATTCTTTCATCATCCTACGGCTAAGGACCATCCAGCTGAATAGATCCTCCAAGCCCATCCGAGTCATGACTGTAATAATCATCATATTTTTCCTCAGCTGGCTTCCATATCATGTCTTTATTCTTCTTGAATTTGGAGTCAGGTATACATCTTTTATTAGTGAAGGGATGAAGATATCAGTGACTTTTGCTAGTGCAAACAGTTGCCTGAATCCATTCTTGTATGCATTCATGGGCAAAGGTTTTAAGCCTAAATGCTGGAGCTCATTTCTCTTTAAGATCAAAAATACTTTTGATGAGGATGAGGGCTTCACAAGGAGTAGAGGAACCACGTTATCCCAGGCTGATTCAAAAGTGTCAACAAATGTCTAATTGCCCTTCTAACAAATACTGTAATTGCAGGAACATCCAAAAACATTATTTTCCCCAGGACACAACCTGGGAAAATAATTAGAGGAGCAAAGTTGGTTTCTACCGATGTCATGAATGCACACATTGGTCTCATTTATGTAAGTTAAAACAATTCCTAAACCTATGTTCAGGCAAGGAATAAAAGATAAAATAGTATAACATAATTATGTTATAGTATGTATACATATAACATAATTATGTTATAGTATGTATATATATAACATAATTATGTTATAGTATGTATATATATAACATAATTATGTTTAGTATATATATATATATATATACATATATATATATATATATATATACATATACAGCTCCGGAGAAAATTAAGAGACCACTGCACCTTTTTCTTTCCTTTCCAAAAAAGTTGAAAACGAAAGTAAAAGGTGCAGTGGTCCACTGAGCATGAAATCAATTAAATTGCAATAGTAAAATTTACAAAATGGGAACTAAATACTGTACATACTAATGGTTGAAGCATTTATTTTATTATATTTGTATGATGTGATCACCGAATGCACCTCTGTGTGCACCACTTGATTTCTACTATCGCATATGTGTTTTAGTGAGAAAGACAGAAAGGTTACCCTTCATCTCAACAACAATTTCAGTTTAATATTAATTGGCTAGCTAAAGAAAATCTAAAATGTAACATGCTAGAACACCTCAATTTTTCTAGTTTTTATTGAAATTCACACAGTTTAATGTCTTTGTTTACTATGAAATTAAAGCATGGACCAAATAAAGCATAGACCACTGTAGTTCATATCAAAGTGTGGGCTGGACTTGAGACGAGAACAACATGCACTCGTGCACTTAAA
Organism: Esox masquinongy; assembly: GCA_016801175.1. NCBI lineage: Eukaryota > Metazoa > Chordata > Actinopteri > Esociformes > Esocidae > Esox > Esox masquinongy. The sequence continues at coordinate 15,200 of JACXGI010012509.1, read as the reverse complement.
AATTACCTTCTTATTTAGCATCACTTATCAGCATTAGAAATATAACTCAGAAAAATAGATCACAAGCCTGGATTACACTTGAGGCCCCTGCAATCTCCACAGAATTGGGTATGACTGCCTTTTCCTGTTACGCTTCTTGCTTATGGAATAGTCTGCAGACCAAATTTAAACTTGGGACTCTTGTCCCCATTGCCCATTTTAAACATTTATTGGAGAATTTTTGTTTCTGTGTTGCTTGTAAGTGCTTTGAGTAATGCAAGTTCTTGTGCTTTCAGGGGAATAATCTCTGTGTAAATGTAACTGCTGCTATCTTTGTGTTAATTGTGATCGTTTCACCTTAAATTATTTTCTTTTTTGTTTTACCTATCATTTTACCTTGAATTATTTTTATTTTTTGTTTTACCTAAACTGATGTTTATTTTTTGTTGCCTGTAACTGTTTATGATTCTGTGCACAAACAAAAGTGTAAGACTTAAAACACTGATACTGAAGGGCATTGTGCGTGGTCTGTAGGTCCCTGGGTTGGGGTATCTGATGTACATAATCCTCCTGAGTGGTACATCAGGCATGCTCTGATTGTACATGACTTGTATGTAAAGCTTGAGAGTATTCCATGATTTGGATTTTCAGGGGTGTTACATGTATTTATCATCTCTGTGCTTTACACCTAGGGGACAGCACAGACCTCGCGAGGCCCAACATCCACTAGGGAATGACAAAACTAAAGTTTTGTTTAAAGAAATGTACTTTGTCTTGTGTAATCTGTGAGCATCTTGTTTTGTCTGTTCTCTGTGTCTTTGTCTGTACTCTGTGTTTTTGTTTCTGTTTGATATAATCATTGAACCTAAACTGTATGTGTAAACACATACATGCAGGGCCCACCTGTAAAAGAGACCTTGGTTTCAGTCTGTATTCCTTGTTGAAATAAAGGTTTAATAAATAATAATAAAGAATTAGAGACACAAAAGGAATCATAGAATCGTTTTGTTTAACAGTGGATGACATACACTTTTGCAAATCCTGAAACATCTGAGGGAAATATATATTGTATGTGGATTGAAAATAAATTATAAAACAAACTGAAAAATGTTTTGATTCTGAATGTGTGGTGATCCTTTTTGCTTTTTCTACGTTAGTTCTTGTTTGACTCTTGCACCTCAGCAACTGCAGGTGTGCAACAACCCATCCAAATCAAATATGGACAGACCACCCATATTTGGCTTTGTACAATCAATTTGATGGTGACATGGAACCTCATTTCGCTGCCAAGGTGCTAAATCAACAGAGCACTGGGAATGAAATAATTTACATTGCCAAGATAATCCACATAGCTCAGGAATTGTGGAAAAAAAACGGAACCATATGTTCTGGCAGGCTTCCTATTGTATTGGTCAGAAAATTATTTCTACACAGAGATCCCAACCACTGTGGGAAACTTGTACTTCACTTGCGCTGTAAGGAATGATGGCTCTCCCAATATTTCACTCTGACTGTGATATGCAGTATGTTCTTTGTTTCAGTTTAATGTGCTTACTTGTTATGTTCTCGATATCTTTCCTAATATGCCTAAAATGAGATCCCTTCCCTGCCCAAATAAGGACATAAATTGTAACTGCTTCAGTAACCTGATCTCTGTATGCACTTCTGTGTAACCTCTTGATTTCTGTGGGTTAAAGTGAGAAGGACAAAAAGGTGACAAGAACATCGACTGAGAGTAGGTTATTAAGAACATTTCTGATGAAACAGCAGCATATTTCAATTGTCTAGAAAGAACCAAATGACTGGTCTAGTCAACTGTCTAGAAGGAACCACAGGACTTCTCTCCTTATCTTATGAAACCTGATATTTTTTTCCTTCTGCTGACGAATTTCCCCCCACTCCACACTGAACTGCATAAATACCAAGTGTGTGCCCTTAAGCTGGAAGTCACCACCAGGCTTTGTCCAGGTTGTGTCTCCCCAGCTGGTAAAATAAAGGGTTTGGTCTGTCTTAACCCAGAACTTGCTTAAATCTCCAATGTTTTGCTGATTTCATTGCAACACTAAGCGACACATCTGGTGTGCTAACTCATAAAACTGAGAATAAGAAATTTGCAGAATGTTTTGATCTCATTGATGGTGATTTCAACACTTTCACATTGTACTATATTTAACTGATAACAGAGGCTATAAAGAACAAACATCACAGTCATGTTTCATCAGAGTATTAAGAAACATTTATTACAGGAATATTTACATTAATGTAACACAATATCATGTGTTCTTCACTAAACAACCAATAAGAAATGTTAATGTTTCCTGGTTGCGTTGTACTTTTACGATGATAAAACACTTCTTTCAGATGGCATGTTTATTTGAAATCTCTGTCCATTACTTATGTATTGGGTATAATCACATTACATTCATTCAATACAAAATACATTCAAATGTGATGCCCCTTTTCAGATAGTGCCAGCCTGTCAATAAAACCATGAGACACTCAAAGTGAAAGCCTGTGTCAAAAATAGAATTGATCTCTCCCATTAAACGTGTTGTATTACAAATATGTTTTTTATTTTATGTTGCATGTACTATAAAAATAGAAGTGTTCATATAATAGTATATTTTTTCTTTCATTGCGGTCTTTCTACATGTCTCAAATAGAGAAGGGCACATCAGTCTACATTAAGTTGTGGGTGTACAAAATCTAACCAGAACACCTCACAGATAAATCAGGGATTGTATATTTTAAGAAAAAAAGTAAACAGAGTAAAAAGTAATCTAATGTGTATTATACAGTATTTCACCATAACTTACCACCCCTGACACCTGGGTAGTAAACTAGTTGTGTGCCTTACAGTCAATGTTCTCTCAATTTATTTGGGCCAGTGAACACATTCTGGTGATCTCAGCATAAATGTGAAAGTTGTGAAAATTCTGTGCAACTGTCCCATGCATTATTACAGTGAACACTGAGGCTGAACCAGCTTTGTGATGTAACAGTTTTAAACTGTTTTTGATTGACTATTGGATATTTAAGCATAATATAGGCAGCTTATCAGAGTGCCCAGCAAAAAAAGTACAAAAATGGGAAAGCAAAAAAAACGTTCACACAGAAGTTGCTTTGAATTCTATGATATTGACTTCGGTATATGTGATGTTCATTGCAGGCAGAAACTTTCATGAGACTTTAAAAAGCTAGGGCTTAACATTTTACTTGATCTGTAACACCATGGGCCATATATGTAAATATAAATTGCATTGTATTGGGTTGTATGATGCAAGAAACCACTATACAAAATAAATTATTTTTACCACAGAGAATAAAAATACAGAGAATGACACAATGTAGGTTATTTGCTCTTTACCTGACGTTTAAAAGACAGCTTCAAATGTAGGCCTAGCCATTGATGGGCAAACTAAGGCCAATTCCATCCGGCCCGCAAGGCAGTTCAATCTTAACTAGTTTTGAGGGGAAGTAAAACTTAACTCATCAGCCCATTCTTATACATCTGAATCTGAATTTAAATTATTTAGACATTATTATGGACCTACTGTATAAATGTTTTAATTATTGCCCTTTTCTGTCCTGCAAATCATTTAAGATTAACAAATTGCAACACAAATGTGGCCCTCCATTTAATTTCAAAATCCTGCTGTGGCCACCGAGCCAAAAAGTTTGCCCTCCCCTGGCCTAGGCTATACCTTTTGTGCTGGTTTAGGAAGCAGTAGGTCCGCCATTGTTGACTAATACTTAACCCATTCCTGGTCTAATAACTTGCTAACTAGCAAAGACTATTAACAAATGTCCTTTACACACTCGGTCAGGAGAGTCCATTCACTCACTGGTTAGAACAACCGCTAGTGGACTACAGTCAATAAAATTCTAAGTGCTGTCTCTGCCTACACAAATAATCTCAGTCTTGCAGTTACATTATTTTTGGTTTGTTGCATTTAAAAGGGATGTATAATTTGCTGATTCAATTACAGTATTACAATAGAATTATCTATTATATTTAGTGCAATCTAATAGGTTAAACTCAGTCAGGTTGAATCTTGTGCATCTGTGCCGGCAGGCATTTCTGCTTTAACAGATCGGGAGGAATTAGATGGCTATGTACACAAGCAGCTTAGAGGGTTTTCTTATTTTGCTTATGGTCATATTCAACTTAAATAGTTAAACACAAATATTTAAATTAACTGCAGCGGTAAGTCCAGTAACCCAGAGGCTATGTATCTGGATCAGTGGCCATAGGTGGTTGGTTCTCACATCAACAAGACATTCCTCTACTGTTGTGCCCTAAAGGCCCTTTACCCCATAACCTACTCTTCATTCAGGCACTGCACAGCAACTTGACCCTGTGCTCTTCTCAACTGCATGTATAATATGAACTGTCTGGTGGTGAGAGGGAGAAATTAGCAGAAGACACATTACTGTGTTTTTGCTATAACGTATGGAAATAAGTTGCACTGTATCATTTACCTTTATTAAGTCAATCATACTCAGACACATTACACTGTGCTCTCCATACACTTTAAATGTGTGGCACAAACGCACCCACACCCCGTTAATTAGCATCACACTAACGCCCCAAACAGAGCATGCTGGTAGCTTCCGGGATCTTCCAGGGACAGCCAGCACGGCTAGCCTCGCCCCTACACACCTGCCTCCTATTTGGACCTCATCTGGGGAGGTGTTTAAGATCTCCCAGGGAGTAGTTTGTGGCAGAGGCCATAAGCAAAGAGAAAGAAAATGTGGAACCAGGTGAGGTGGAGGAGGGTGTTGGGGCCGCCAATATTACGACTGCCAGCAACCATTTCTCCCAAACCACCACCGGGAGGCCGCACCTGAGACAAAGCTTCCTCCCCATAAAAGGGGTTTGTCTTCTGAGTTTAATTTCTCCCTCACCTCACCCTTCTAGTTTAATAAATATAATGCCCATCCGGAGCCCTGAACACCCTCTGTGTCTGTTCCCTGTGTCTCTCCCGTTACAAATGTAACAACTCATCATATGAAATGTTCAACTACACTATGTGGGTATGTTTGAGAACTTAGCCATCTTGGATGAACATGTCTTGGCCACATAATAAGGTGGCATATCAGTAATACTAAAAGACAATGTTCTCCCATTTGTATCTATAAGCCACATGATAATCTGTTCCATCAGTGCATTGCACTGACAAAGTAGTTGCATTAAATACACTTACAACATCTTGGTATCTTGGTTTCATAAGTTAAAACACTAAACACTAAAGCTTCAGGTGATGCATTAAGTTGCCAGTTTAATATCAAATATAATTCATATTACCAATAATATATGATATTATTCCTAATTTTATTTTCCTTACATTTCATATTAAATCCAACAGTTAGCTGACAGGGAGGCACAACAGTATCATGTTGTTGGAAACCACCTTATAAAGCAATTCGGACTACAGAGGCGTTTAGAAGAACATTCAAAATGGCGTAGTTCACAAAAAAACTATGCTCAATAAATCCACAATAAATGTGTTATGCATGACCGGGTAACTGCTTAAAAGAAGGGGGAACAAGCAACCAATGAGTCGATCATGAAAAGAAGAGTGAAGATCTGTCCTCATGGTGGGTATGCAGGGTGGGGGATATACAGTGTTCAGTCCCATTCAATACCACTTTTATATGGATAGTAAAGATTTGAGCACATCCATGTTAAGTCCAGTAGCTCTTAAACATACAGTATTCAGCAAGTGGAGGTATACATATTGTATTTTTCTTCAAACAAAACATTTCTTTGAAAATAACAGATCATATGAAGGTTTTGTGACATTTCGAAACAGTTCATGAAAGAGCATTTTTTTTCTCTTAATCTGATAGTAATAGCAGCAGATACTCTTTCATGACGTAATAATTATGTGTAATAGACTTTAACAGTGCTTTTTCATCCCATTCAGATTAAAAGGAATTCGATTTTTGTGGTTGTCTGACAGTAATCCAGCCCTTATGCACAGCTACTATACCTTCATGTAAATTAAGGCATAGTTCACATACAGTACATGTGCATAGAGGGGGAATTGCTTTTGATTGTTCCGTATTTGAATGCATATTAACCCATTATGCTGTGAACAGTATGATGTGTGTTCTAATCAGCAAGATTTCATATCTGTGAGTCAAACAAATGAAGAAAGGTAAAAAGAGTTAAAGAGAAAAAGAGCAATACATAAAATAAAAGCTTTTAGTTAATGTAGATTTAGAAAATATTTTTTTTTAACTAATATTTGAATGCCTTGTATGGAGTTAGATGTGTCTCAATATTCATAAATATACCTAGGAAATCCGTGCGTATATTCATCACAACTCACAAATAAAAAAAGGATTTGTAAATCTGAAAAAAATATTTTGTAAATAAAAACATTATCTGTAAATATGTAAACATGTTTCACAAATATAATTAAAATTTGTGAATATGTAAAAACATATTTCACAGATAAAACACAAATCTGTAAAACATTTACAACTGTTGCTTAACATTTACAAGTGTTGACTTACATTTACAAATCTTAAGTTTATTTACGGATCTGAATTTTATATTTACACATTTTTGAGACACATTTTCCTTCGGTCGACAAGTTCTCGTGTGCGTGGTTTCAGTCAGAGGGCTCGCTTGGTGGAACTTATGGAATATCCGGACTGGAGCCTGGTAGATTGAAGTCTATAGGTAGCTAGGACACGTTTTTCCTGAAATGTGAGTATAACGTTTATTTGTATAACAATATTTGTCTGCATCACCAATGGGTAATACAACGCCAGGCGTGTTTTCGACTTCAGGCAACTAACTTAAGCACAGTTATGTCAGCCTACATCTGGTTGGCTAGCTAGCCAGCTAGTAGGCTACTGTAGCTTAACTAAAGTAATTCAATTTTGATTGACAGCTGTGCATTTTGCTAGAATATAGCCTGAGCAAGCCATGCATGCAAAGATTATTTTGCCATGCATGCAAAGATTTTGTCCGTCCGTCGTGCTTTAGCTACTATTCTACGTTGCTAAGTAGGACAAATGTGCCCGTCCATGGCAATCAAAAGCCCGTCCAAAACGTTTGTTCTAGCGCCTGCATGTATACCTGTTTTGGGGCAGATGTTAATCCAACTGCTTCGACTGTAAAGCACTTTAGGTCAACTCCCGTTGTTTTTAAATGTGTTATATAAATAAAAGTTACTTGACTTTCCAACAAGTGGGATATTGGTTAAATTTCTCTCACACAAACACACAAGGCTCGCGTGTGCGGATGGTCGTATCTTCTGCTTACAGAACTGTCAATTTGTGTATCTGGTAGAACCGCACTGCTGATGTTACCGTGCGTCTGAGTCTCCGTAACCAGGACAACGATGACGTTCAGTGACAGACAACTCGCCTGTCATTCTGATTAAATAGTTCTCCGCTATGTTTCATGAAACTCTTTTGGTTTTATTATTTTTCGTGTCAATCCAAGCTTAAAGTAGGGTATGCACGAAACAAATCGCGTCCCATATTGATTCTGTAAGGGACAGTGCATATTATTTTTCAATACGGGACGATATACCGTATTATACGGGACGGGTGGCAACCCTAGGTTAGATACCTTCATTACTTAGTTAAGCTACAGTAGCCTACTAGCTGGCTAGCTAGCAACCAGATGTAGGCTTACATAACTGTGCTTAAGTTAGTTGCCTGAAGTTGAAAACACGCTCGGCGTTGTTTTACCCATTGGCGATGCAGTCAAATATTGTTATACAAATAAACGCTATACGCACATTTCAGGAAAAACGTGTCCTAGCTACCTACAGATTCCAATCTACCAGGCTCCAGTCCGAATATTCCATAAGTCCCACCAAGCGAGCCCTCTGACTGAAACCACGCACATGAGAACTTTTCCACCGAAGGAAAATGTTTCTCAAAAATGTGTAAATATAAAATTCAGATCCGTAAATAATCTTAAGAATTGTTAATGTAAGTCAACACTTGTAAATGTTAAGCAACAGTTGTAAATGTTTTACAGATTTGTGTTTTATTTGTGAAATATGTTTTTACATATTCACAAATTTTATTTATATTTGTGAAACATGTTTACATATTTACAGATAATGTTTTTATTTACAAAATATCTTTTCACATTTACAAATCGTATTTTTATTTGTGAGTTGTGATGAATATACGCACAGATTTTCTAGATATATTTATGAATATTGAGACACATCTAACTCCATAGCCTTGTATCAAGTGGACGCCACTGTATTCCAGAAATATTTGCATGTGCAGACAGCTGGAGAAACAGGCTGTAAATAAGGAGAGAGAAAGAGCAAGATAGTAAGAGGAGGAGGGAGAGGGGTAGCGAGAAAGAAGATGTATCATCTCAGAGTTGGTTGGTACTCCTTTGGCACCCCAGCCATGTTCCTCTTCTTTAGGGCAGAGTCTACAGTCATGACTAGCTTGTCAATGCTTGCCCGCATCTCCGGTGTGTATGGGTCATAATCCAGTTTACGCAGGCCGGAGCGCTTGAAGTTACCATCCTTCTGTCCCTCTACGCAGAGTAGGCGGTCCTCAGCTACCTCCAGGCCCAGAAACAGGACCATACCCTTGAGCTTAGAGAACAACTCCCTCTTAAGCTCCTCAAAGTGGACCACATGGACGTTCCTCCCATATTGCAGCCAGTCCAGTGTGTGAGATGCCCACCAAGGAGCATAATTCTTAACAAACTCAGGCCATTCTGAAAAACAAAACAAAATACGGGACGCAGTTTAAAAGTCGTTTCTCAGGAATAATATTTTACTGTAATTGTTTTGCACCTTGAAAGTTGTCTGTTATAAGAGATGTTCCATAAATAAAGTTTGATTGGTTGATCTTGACAATGCAAGATAACCATTCAGTTGTAGGAGTAAGCCTATAATCTTAGTTAAGGACAATCAAGAGTACCCTGGGGTACTTAGATGCCCACTGGGTATTTACATTTTCATCAACTTCATTCTGCTAGGACAGATGTTTTATGTTTGTATCTTCAATGATTCAAGTGTGGTGGTGAATCCAAATACTTCCTACTCAAGTCAATGGAGATTTTTGGCACATTTAAAATGGTTTAAGTTCAGAATGTTTTTATGGTATCAAAAAGCCGCATACAAATACACTGTTCTAGACCAGTTTGCACATTTTGAGGTGAAATAGGTAAAAAACAAGAAACCAGGCAAGCCTAGTTCAGCCGGCCCGCAATAAAAAGCATTGATCATTGTGGCCCTCCAGAGATTCGGATCACCCACATGAAAGGCCATGTGTTTAACCACTACATCACCAAGCTACACATGCTCAGGGTCGGTATGGCGTCTTGACATTAACGCATTAACATCACATCAAGATTGAATATTTCTTTAGACACCATTAACCATTGTGTTAAACAGAGTAACATTTCTTATTAAGTTTTCCTCCACCACAAATGGCATCTATCAACTGTATGGCTTTTGCCACTGGCCTTTTCAACAGCTTATTAGCCATTTGTGAATGACATTGATACAGTATCTATCAATGCAGATGACGATAACTGACTTTTTCATCAAGTGAAAAGACGAGAGAATCGTGGAATCCACCAGAAATAGTCGCAATACTGTATAACCGTAAACAGTTTTAGGTGAGCCTTACTATAGCTACTGAATGTTGTAGCCATCTAGGTTTTTGTCTATCCTGACCCAAAAAGCATGCTCGGATGCGTACTTCGAAAATCCACAAGAAATCGTTGCACTATAAAAGTGAACAGTTAAATTGCGGCCCGCTGATTAAATGCCATTCTCACTGGATTCAAACTCGGGTCTCCCATGTGAGTGACACTGTCTTTAACCACTACACCAAGGTGCTACACATTTTACTAGTCGCTAGACACCATTCATCATTGTGTTAAACAGACTAACGTTTCTTATTAAGTTTAACTCCACCACAAATAGCGTCTATGAACTATGGCTTTTGCCACTGGCCGTTTTAACAGCTTATTAGCCAGTAATAGGCTTACTAGTATCTACTAACTTCCTAGGAATAGTCATAAGAATTGAGCAACTGCTAGCAAGACTGAAGATGAACTTTTCCCTGCCAAAGCTCTTTCATTTCATGGCACAAAAACATTTGTTTTTCTTTCATTCGTGAATGACATTGATACAATAACTATAGGTAATGATAACTGACTTTCTCGTCAAGTGAAAAGACGAGAGAATCGTGGAAACTCCAACTATTTTACTACCCAAGGGGTTTTGATAAAGCCTATATTATTACCCCCAAAAGCATGCACAGATGCGTACCTTTGAAAATCCACTAGAAACAGTCGCAATATAACCGTAAACAGTTTTATTTTAGGCTTACTATAAAGTAGATACTGAAGGTTATTGCCAGGGAAGTTTTTGTCTATCCGGAACAAATCTAAACGCATACTTTGTTATGACTATGAGGAGATTAGATCGCGGAACCTGTAGCTTGCAGGTCCGCTTCTCTAACCACTACGTTATTTAACAAGGTAAGGCAGTCAGTCAGTCACTCACTCACTCATTCAGTCAGTAAGAGACATTCGCTCTTCTAGGCCAGCTCCGCTAAGGTGGTCCGGCAAAAATGGAAGACTAGTAATGTGCCGAATTATTCCCATTGAAGTTCCCCTACAGAGGACAGCAAAAGAATAATAAGTGTGACATATTTCTAAGGTCATGCTTTGCTTTCAGCAAGCACACCTAACGAGAAGATCAAAAATGGTACTCTATTAGCCAGTTAAGAAATCCAGGGAGTAGCAGGTCATCTCTCCAAGTCTGTACATCAACAGGGACCCTTGGGTAGTGAATCCACCCGAGCAGGCCTTTCTTTCAAGACATTTGACCTGGGAGAGGATTTACCCAAAGTGCCCCTTCCCTGCAGAGAAATCATGAAACACCTAGGTCTGGTCCAATCACCCAGTGTAATCGCCGCACATAGTGCTTTCTCTGAGGCAGACTCTTTGAGGGAATTAAGTCAATGGCACAAAACAAAGGAAGTTTTAGTCCCTTTAGCAGAATCTTTGGAGGCTCAGGATTTGCCACCAGTGTCAATGTAGAAACATATTGGATATCATACTGTAGAGCAGATGACAGCTATCATACAGATGTACCGTTGCGGCACCAGTGAATTTACCAACACCCTTCAGTATACACTATCCTTCTGCTGACCGTTACAACAGTTCACTGCACCATACCCTTTTGGAATACCTTAATGCAGAATCATTTCAATAATTCATATGCCACATAAATAAATTGGCAGGCAAAGCCAGGGCTTCATTAGCATGTATCTAAAGAAAGGATGGTTGTTAAACTTTAAGGTCTGCTGAGTCAGATGTGCTGTCCTGGGGATTCAAATGATATAAGAAATGAAGCTATGGCAATTGTAAACTTCAGATTGCCTGTTGAAGTGCAGCAGTGAAGCGGAGAAACAGTGTGCACTATAGGGGTGTAACGGTACGCAAAGTCATGGTTCGGTTGGCCTACATACCGCAGATTTGAAGTCACAGTTCGGTACGATTTTGGTACAGTGGAAAAAAGACATGAAAACATAACATCAAATTCAAAGCATTTATTGTCAAAAGCACCAAATAACAGCGTCGTTCTGAGCAGCAAAATTGTTATGACATGGCACACGACATCTAAAATACGCGGTAAGCATTTAAGTAAAATATGAAGTAAAAAAATAGAAAAAATATACATAATGTAAACTAGAAGCAATTCCAGCATCACTTTTAATTTTAAATTAATTATTAGTTTATTATGGAGTTATCCCGAAGGGAGACCTGAAGGATACGGGAGTTTCCTCAAGATCTGGCTTGTCGTATTTATTTACGAGGCAGCATGTGCTAGGCTGCTTTAGTTGCTAAGTTACAGCTCCAAAATCGATCTCAGGGGGGAAACTCTAAGTTTAGAATGTTAGTTTCGCACACAAAAAAGTAACGTGCACAGTTAAAACTAGTCTATGTTCATTCAGGACACAGCACGTACCGAACCGAACATCCTATACCAAACGATACGGTACAGATACAGTACGTGTTCTGTACCATTACACCCCTAGTGTGCACAGTTCTCTTCTCAGATAGCAACATCAACTCTTGGCACTCTATAACCTCAGCTACTGAATCCATCTTGACAAACCTAATGCATTATATGACGCGAAGGATGGTAAATACAGTAGGCAGTCTTAATCAAAGTAACATAGTACATTTAAAGAATTAACAGTGTATAGTAAATGTACCATGTGAAAGGATAGAGGTTTGTGTAGAACTGTTGGGAAAATAAGCTATTTTACCTGCACTAAACTCCTCAAAACACCCTGTAGCCCCCATCTACGGTATGTCTGTCAATCACACAGCTGGGCCTGTCTCTTACACAATATCCTCAAGATGTCCCATACCAAATTTCATTCTATTCCCTGTTTAGAGCAATACCCTTATGGCCTTGGCCAAAAGTACTGCACTATACGTTATAGAGTGTCTTTTGGAAGCAAAGAATGCTTCCTTCCAAATCACAACTGGCAGCTGTCGGAAAGCCTTTCACCCTCTCTGACACTCACATCATCTCTACACCAACAAATAAAGGAAAAACAATCATAGGAGATGGCAGTGTGGATCTGCTGATATTTTCAGATGGAGGGCTGGGGTCTGCGTGTCTTCATCTCTCTCCCACCAAAATCCATTTAACTACAAACTCTCAGGAGTCTTCAGAAAGGAGTCGGGTTGTCATGGTTACTGACATACTGGAGTGTATCAAGGGGAAACATTTATAATATGACAACATTTACAAATCTGTCTGACTGTTGGAGAGCTTACATTTATAACATGCATAAGCTACAAATATATAAAAGACGTAGTTGTAGATCCGACTTGTCGCTGACCTATTACTCATCTAGTATATCTTGGCACTAAAGATTTCAAAACATTTGCATAGTGCAAACCACATTTTGTGCAAGGGTTAATTTTCTATCACTCTTTTGTTTTGTTTCAAGTTTTTTGTCATCTGAATAAAATAAACCCTTGGAGCAATGGACAAACAAAATGCATACCTGCCGGTTTCCTCACTACAATACAATACAAATAAAGTACATTTAAAAAATGTTACAAAAAACCCGAAAATTTTCACGCAGAATTTTCCCAATAGCAATTCACGCTTGGGTCAAAAAGAGCAGGGCACTCGAAAAAGCAAAAATCTGCATCTCGTCCATATTTTGTGTGCCTTGCAAAGGATGGTATGTGTGGTATACAGAAATAGCAGGACTATGCATGCAGAAAAAATAAATGTGTGACGCAGCCGGTGGACACAAGGTGTTATTCGACAGAGATGTCATCGGTAGCTAGTGAATGCTAAGTGTTTATTCAGGATGGTCAATAAAGTTATGTTTAAACATCAAAAAACAGGAGCCAAAAGAAACCTAAAGAAAAAAAGTGGAAAGATACCATTGTAAGAGATTCTGACCGGCAATGCTGCTTTTGTTAATCGGGACGCATAGTTTTAATTCATGAATTTGGACAATGCTAATAATGCTAATTCCAGGCTGGGACAAAGTTGAATAATGGCTTTTGTGAAAAATGACTCCATGGGCCATCAAGAACAACTCAAGGTAAGCCTTATCCCCCCCAAATATGAATCTAGGTAAAACTATTCCTTTAAGCTCTTATCCCTTCCTAACTTGCAAATTTAGCAATACTGTGTTCTGAGAACTATACTCATGTGTGGCACTCTGCACAACTTAACCTTAACTATAACCCAAAACCATAGCAACATACTGACACTTCCTCAAAGTCATGAGACTAAGGTCTTCTCTCACTTCACTTTAAATTTTTCTGCTAGTGTTAGTTTTCTCGATGAATACTATTAATTGCGATCAACTGAAGTCCAGTTGATCTCCATTATAATCTAATGAGCACAACAGCATTCTTTTTTATACTAAAATAGTCATTTATTTTCTTCATTGCTTTCGCACACTGCCAATGTTAAGCATATTTTTGTAATATACACTACTCAACAAAACTAAGGGAACACTTAAATCACACATCGGGTCTCAATGAATGAAATATATTAATGATCAAAATCTTTACTGTACTTTGTGTAATTCGCTGAGAACAAAATGACGTAACAACTGTCAATGGAAACCAAAATCACCAACCATCACTGACCCACCGCCAAACTGGTCATGCTGGATGTTGCTGGCGACATTACGTTCAACACGGCGTCTCCAGACTCTTTCACATCTCTCACGTGCTCAGTGTGAACCTGCTCTCATCATTGAAGAGAACGGGGCACCAATGGTGGACCTGCCAATTCTGGTGTTCTCTGGCGAATGCCAATCGAGCTGCAGGGTGCTGAGCTGTGAGCACAGGTCCCACTAGAGGATGTTGGGCCCTCATGCCACCCTCATGGAGTCTGTTTCTGACAGTTTAGTCAGAAAAATGCACACCAGTATCCTGCTGGAGGTCATTTTGAAGGGCTCTGGCAGTTTTCCTCGTGTTCTTCCTCACACAAAGGAGCAGATACCTGTCCTGCTGCTGGGTTGATGCCCTTCTACCGCCCTGTCCAGTTGTCCTTGTGTAATGGTCCGTCTCCTGGTATCTCCTCCATGCTCTCGAGACGGTACTGGGAGACACAGCAAACCTTGTGACAGCACATATGGATGTGCCATTCTGGAGGAGCTGGACTACCTGTGCAACCTGAATGGGCTGCAGATACCGCCTCATGTTTCTAGTAGTGACAAGGACACTAGCAAAAAGGACACTAGTGACAAGGACACTGGCCCCCTTCCAGCTAGGGGGAGTGACGAGCTCTACAGCAGACTTGCGCAACTCAATCGCTGGCTGAAAACGGAGTTCTGCCCGTCGCAGGAGGTAGAGTTTGTAGATAAACTGGCTCTCTTTTTGGGACTCTCCCAGAAATAGGGCCAGGCCTGATCTGCTGAAGAGCGACGGACTCCATCCTAGCTGGAGTGGTGCTCTTCTTTTATCTAGGAACATTGACAGGAGTCTCACTCCTATAGTCTCACTATGAAATAGGGTGCAGGTCAGGCCGCAGGCTGTTAGCCAGCCTGCTAGCATAGTGGAGTCTGTCGATAGCATAGCCAGAGTAGTCAGTACAGTTTTACCTATTGCCACTGTGACTCGTTCCAGGCTGAGAAAAGTTAAACAAGGTAGTGCTAATAATAGCAACCTTATTAAGATAAAGCCTTCCTCCACTTCGGTCACA
>JACXGI010012508.1:0-22622 GCA_016801175.1 Esox masquinongy | reverse complement strand
GGCACATCTTGACGTGGCAATATTTGCCCACTCTTCTTTGCAAAAGCACTCCAAATCTGTCAGATTGCGAGGACATCTCCTGTGCACAGCCCTCTTCAGATCACCCCACAGATGTTCAATTGGATTCAGGTCTGGGCTCTGGCTGGGCCATTCCAAAACGTTAATCTTCTTCTGGTGAAGCCATGCTTTTGTGGATTTGCATGTGTGCTTTGGGTCATTGTCATGCTGAAAGGTGAACTTCATCTTCAGCTTTCTAACAGACGCCTGAAGGTTTTATGCACCAATTGCCTGGTATTTGGAACTGTTCATAATTCCCTCCGCCCTGACTAAGGCCCCGGTTCCAGCTGAAGAAAAACAGCCCCAAAGCATGACGCTGCCACCATGCTTCACTGTGGGTATGGTGTTCTTTGGGTGATGTGCAGCGTTGTTTTTGCGCCAAACATACCTTTTGGAATTATGGCCAAAAAGTTCAACCTTGGTTTTTTCAGACCTAACACATTTTCCCACGTGCTTTTGGGGGACTTGATGTTTGTTTTTGCAAACTTCAGCCGGGCTTGGATGTTGTTCTTTGTAAGAAAAGGCTTCCGTCTTGCCCCCCTACCCCATAGCCCATTCATATGAAGAATACAGGAGATTGTTGTCACATGTAGCACACAGCCAGTACTTGCCAGAAATTCCTGCAGTTCCTTTAATGTTGCTGTAGGCCTCTTGGAAAACCTCCCTGATCAGTTTTCTTCTCGTCTTTTCATCAATTTTGGAGGGACGTCCAGTTCTTGGTAATGTCTCTGTTGTGCCATATTTTCTCCACTTGATGATGACTGTCATCAAGTGTTTGACAGTGTATTCCATGGTATATCTAATGCTTTGGAAATTCTTTTGTAACCTTCTCCTGACTGATATCTTTCAACAATGAGATCCCTCTGATGCTTTGGAAGCTCTTTGTGGACCATGGCTTTTGCTCTGAGATGCAACTAAGAAAATGTCAGGAAAATCCTACTAGAACAGCCAAACTTTATTTGTGATTAATCAAAGTCACTTTGAATGATGGCAGGTGTGTAACTTCTATTTAACATTAGTTTGAATGTGATAGGTTAATTCTGAACACAGCCACATCCCCAGTTATAAGAGGGTGTGCACACTTATGCAACCAGATTATTGTAAGGTTTTTATTTTTCATTTTTCTCCCTCGAGGATTTTGTTTTTCAATTGAATTCTTCACATTATAGGTCACATTAAAAGTGGAAAATGTTCTGACATGATTTATCTTTGTCTCATTCTTTTACATCACAAAAACCTGGCATTTTCACAGGGGTGCGTAGACTTTTTATATCCACTGTAGGTAATCATAGAATGTCAGTTGCCCAGACAACTTGGTGAAAGCTCACACACGAAAGCAGGGGCATGTTACTATTGGTGGTTTTGCTAACTCAGCTCTTCCCATAAGGAATAGAGACCTGTTTACCTCTATAATACAAGGAGCAGGAGCCCCACTGTTGCTATTAAGACCCGCCAAAAGGGAGACTTCTTCTAGTGGTTTCTGCTATGCCCAAGGCCTAGTCTACCACACATAGATGTAGACTAGGAGCATTACTCAGCCGACATTCCATTCATTACTGCCCCTGAACACAGATAGAGACATGAGTTGTTGACGGGGAGAGACAAGTTGTTGAGTATACGTAATGTTTCAAGCATACAGAATACAAAGGCCTTCTAACAGAAAATTAAAAAAATTAGAATATAATAATTTTCTACAACCACGCTCCTCATCCAAACTGACAGCACTAGAGAGAATATACAAGAAAGAATGTGAGAAACTGTCCAAATCCAGGAATTCTAAGATTGTTGAAAATACAAGACTGAGACCCCAATAGTTGGGAAGGCGAGTCAAAAACTGAGTCCAAGTTGGGTGAAAGTTCCTGAAATTTGAGATTAGTCTTACATCACTGCTATTTAGTAATGAAGAGTAACCTGATATTTTGCACATAAAGAGCAACCTTGTGTATTTACCCCATGAATGCCTCTCTCTAACAATATTTTATCTATTCTTCAGGCTTCAAAGACGACTACCCTTACCCCCATGCTCACACCCTCTTCATCCTGGGGGCCGGAGACACCTTAGTCAACCTCCCTCCTGAGCAGCTACGTGCCAAGATGATTATGTTTGCTTTTGGGAATGCCCTGACTCGTGCGCAAACACTCCATGGGGTAAATGCTGTTTACATACATATTGCCCATTATTTTAGTATACATAATCTGTATAATTGTATTAAAAAAAAACTTTCATATAATGGGATTACATTGGATAGAACAAGGCTCTCCAACACTTTTCTTGGAGTGCTGCTCTGTACTTTTGGCTCATACACCCTGTATTTTTGCCTCATTCATCTTTTAATTGTATTTTTATATGGCTTGAGTGCATAGCAAAAATAGCAATGTTGACTTTACTCCTTTATGGAGGTCACTGTATGTTTTTTTTGTTGTTGTACGGGCCCATATTCCCCACTTTGCACTTTGGCTTTGCATTGGTTAATCTGGCCACACTTGCCTTTGGAGGAGTGAGAGAAGACGAAGTGAGCGCTCCAAGCATGCCCACCTCACAACCCACAATGGCTGTACCACTGTTACCACAGTCTGTGGCTGGGATTTGCATGGTGGCAGTAAACACTCTTGAGCAGTTCTACCACCTTAGTCACCAACCCTGGCCTTGCTCCTTTGGGACTTTTGCCTTGGGGGGATTGATGGCCTGACAGCCTTGCCCATCAGGCCCTATTTTTACTTTCTGCTTCTTTCCTGCACAGGTTGCCTTGGCGCCAAACATCAGTGTTCCGCCTCTCCAGCTTGTGTATATAATATTCATTCCTGCCCTTAGGGAACAAAGTTTATATACATCCTAAGAATTTTGAATATATTGCGCTAGAGTAAATGCACCTTCAGTATGGTAGCTCCAAGAACAAAGTTGGAGAGCTCTGTGATGGAAATTTGATCAGGTCCTCTTGGCCTGAGGAGCTGATGATTGCAATTTGTGTGTTCCAGTGGAGACTGGTGTTCCTCTTAAAACTGAGAAAGGTTTACTCCTTGTTTGAATATACAGTGGTTATGTTAACCAATTACATATTGTTTGGGAAAATATTTGCAAGAAAAAGACATTTGTAATACAGTAATGCATTTTCATGTAATTAATGGAAGTAGTTGGAATTAATAGAAGTAGTTGGAATAGAGCAAATGCTGGACATTGTGTCCTCTAACGATTAAAAAATCATAGGAAGAAATTACCTTTCACTGATGTGGATGTCGTTCAAGTGTCTTCTCCTATACCCTCAGACTAAAGCCGGAGTCCTTGAGGAGCCCATTGTGGTCCAGTCGGTGGCCACCAATGGGCAGATGTTCCAGTTTGTGATGTTCCAACTCAACACCACAGACCTGCAGCCAGATGAGGGCGTCAAAAACCTGGTCTGGATAGACGAGGACCAGCTGCTGTATGACTCTGCAATTGTCTGTCCAGTTCTGAAAAGGAAGGTGGTCCATGTAAGAACTTATTTGTTTATTGCTTTATTTGTCAGTATTAGTTTGGTCGCTAAAAATATGTTAAAGTTTCGTTAAGGACACTATTAATTATTGGTCCAAACCCTAGATTCAATACTCATGCATTGCTGATGTAAAAATGGCTTTATAAAATACACTACCATTCAAAGGTTTGTACATTAAAATCACAGCAAATTAATCAGCAATACCGTGTAAACATTGTCAATGTTGTAAATGACTGTTGTAGGAAGAAATGGCTGATTTTCAATGGAATATACATACATTCTCAAACTAGACTGTCTAATGTAGACACTAAGAGGCCTCCCACTCCTCCTATTCTGGTTAGAGCCGGTTTGCGCTGTTCTGTGAGGGGGGTACGAGATCTTCAGTTTCTTGATATTTTCTCGCATGGACTAGCCTTAATTTCTCAGAACAAGAATAGACTGACGAACTTCAGAAGAAAGTTCTTTGGTTTTGGCCATTTTGAACCTGTAATCGAACCCACAAGCGCTGACGCTGAAGATACTGAACTAGTCTAAAGGCCAGTTTTATTGCTTCTTTAATCATTACAACCGTTTTCAGCGGTTGATTATACAACGTCAAACTTTAAAGCCCAAGTCAAGTTGTTCTCTAATAAAAACATATTGTATAAATATGTAGATAAATTGTCATGTATATAACATGACCATTGGCACATGATTTATTTTCTCAAATTTTTTCATTTCACTTGAACTTTGCATACTGTGATTGGTCAGAAACGTTATTACTCCTGCTCTTCCCCCCCATCTTTTTCTCAATGCAAAATATGTTAGAACACCACTTTCGACTTTGTCAGACAAATGTTTCAATGCGCCACACGAGGTGTAGTGGGGCCTTAAGTATATTGACCAATATTTAGGAGTTTTTAGTCTTGGAAAATTGGTTGCCTTCGAGTTCTAAGGAAGGAAGGCACTTATTTTCAGAATTAAACCATCACAGGATAACTTTAGAGCCATTCCAAACATTTTTCATCTTTTCCCCTCCAGATACCCGCAGGTCTGTCGGGATACAAGCCTGAAACATTTCAGAGGTTCATGGCCCTGTACCTACATGGAGCTGTGTGAGCTATATAGCATCAAAATGCTAACCATTCTTAACCATCGCATTTGTAATGTCATTATTGTTATCTGAAAAATAAATACTGTCTTTATTGCACAAGTGTTGTTTTAGTTTCTCAATACTTGGCTCGTGATTTAGAATTATTTACATTGTTGTGAGTCTTCTGATGAGAATTGTGATAAATCTACGTCCTGTTGTTGACGTAACTTCTTAAAACTTAAATGGATACAGAACGTTACACAATTAGGGTGAACTGCTTTTTGTTCTCATGCTACAATTAAAATGCCAGCAAAATGATACATTCGACCTTATAATGTGTTTGGGAGGGAGAGTTGTTGTTAATGAACCAGCATTGTGAAATCAGCTAACCCATCCAATTCTCACAAATGACTTCAAAATACAAGTTACGCTTGCATAAGCACACACAAATGTTAGTATGTTTTGGCTGTTTGAAGTAACATTTTGTTCTTATGCTACTCTGCTACTTATGTGTAGTTAGTATTTTTTAGTCGTTGATGCTATTTGTGTATTAGGGCTTATTGTTAATGAGGCAATGTTTAGAATATTGCCTCTAAAGTATAGAAGACAGAATTTAAACAATAACAACTTTTCCTCTTCCCTTCCCAAATGAGATGGGAATAGGATTAGCTAGTCCAGGGTGGTTTACACTGCGTGCACAATTGTTAGGCAAATCATATTTCTCAAGATTTAATTTATTGTTGAACAATCACAATGCTCTATGTCAATCTAAAATATAATTGAACCTCTTACCTGAATGTTTAAAAAAGGAAAAACAAGTTTTGATCTTTCTCAGGGGAATATATGTGTGCACAATTATTAGGCAACAATTGGTGTGCAGAATTATTAGACAACTTAACAACAAAAATAATTTTTCCAAACTCACTTGTTTATTCTGAATTTTTAAAGTAAGTGTAACAAATATGTAACACAAAATGACAATTAATTAAAATTTGTCCTATATTGGTCACTGAAAATATTCAGTGACCAATATAGCCACCCTTTTCAATTACTGCCATGAGCCTTCCACTGTTATGGTAATTCCATCGATAAGGACTCCTAATGGAAGTCCTTATCGATGGAATTAGTACAGAGACAAAATAATCTTGGCACAATTAGCGGTTTAATTTACTTGCAAGGAGAGAAGTGTCAAAAGCTTACAGAATAAACCTGTGAGGAATTTCTGAGGAAAACTTGGAACAGTCACAGTATTTATACAGGTAAAAGGGGTGTGGTAAGACTGCTCATTCATTCTCTAAAGACAAAATGTATTCCCTTATCCCTTCCTCTGTCCTGTCCAGGGTGTTACCCAAATCACCTCCACTTCCCCCAAAGGGGCTAGGGGATCATCGTAAAAGACAGTCGGCCACATTCCTGAAGAATATAGGACAGATACCCTTATTGGTTTAGGCAGATTAACAGATGGTCAGAGGACCCAATGATCCACTGATATCATTCAGACATGTCACATACAAAGACCAGAGTTTACATACCAGGGAATAGAAAAGCAGACATTTCTAAAATGTAAATTAGTTCAAGAAATTCCATAACAATCCGTCCTCTTGATACCGAAGCAACCCTCGGTATCAATCCTTAAACAATTTACTCACTAGGATTTAGACCGCAACAAAACAGTACTTTTTAACAACATGATCTTTTATGATATCATCACCCTAATAATTAGAGAACGGAACAAGTCTGAAAATGTCTGGATCCTCGTCAGCATGTGTCTGGAACATTACCTGCGTTGTAACTTTAAGACCACACGTTTTCATTACACAGGACTATATCATAGTACAGCAAAAGGTTTTATGATAAAAACAATGGTCAAAGGAGGTAATTTCAGGGGACATATATATTTACAGTGTGGGGTAAGTTGCATTGACACGTGGATGTGTAAACACCAGTCACTGAATACATCCTTCAGTTTGTTACTGGTACATGGTCCTCATATGCCAATTGCTTGATTCATTGAAAAGTCCTCCCGTGGTTCCAATAAGATGTACATCCAAAGTCATCACAAATGTTCTGCTCCTCCAAATGTCAGAGTCAGTTGTGAACCATTTCTTGGCAGACTGATGTAACAGACCATAAAAGTCAGATATATTCCAAGGTGTTGTCCTTCAATAGTTCACATGCAGGTCACAATGACACAGCTCTATTTATCTCCATTCTAGCTGCTTTATCAGCCAGGTCAGGATAATCTGTGTGCTGTCCTTTGTGAATGCCAAGATGACCAGTTTTGTCCAAGTGCTCAATGGCTACAGGCTGGGTCAAAAGTGACGGTTACTAGCACCAAAAACTCACTCTGCCCTCAGGTAACTTCAATTTACCCTGCCTAATCTTTAAACGCTGAAGCACTTCTGTAGTGTGTGGCGTGGATCCAGGTTCCTCTCAGCTACCTGGACAGCAGATTTATGTGATGAGGTGCACCTGGTATGGACCCAACCAGCGTGGCATGATGTCATGCAGTTGGTCTTTTGCGCCCCAGAAAATGTTATTCAGAACCGGAGAAAATGTTGTTCAGAACCCCCCATCGGTTGGAGGTTGCCTTCTTCATCTCGAGGCAGAATTATCAGGACTAGAATTAGTCCAGCTGTCAGGAACAGGCATTACTGGAGACTCGCTGCACCCTGGGGAGTAGAATCCTCTTGCTGCTACCATGTCCTTTAAGCAGAACTTTAAGCAGAACTCTCTAGGCGCTAACCAGTCTTTATCGCTAAATCGCTTTCAAGTGTCCTGTACCTGTCAGTGAATTCTTCTTGAGATTAGTTGCAACTGCACAGTGCACAATCAGAAATATGTCCATTACCTTAGTTTATTGCTTATTGTTAATGCATTAGAACACCGTCCTACCAAACATTTAACAAACTTGTATACCTGTATATCCAATGCCTTTCTGCTTGTGTGGCCTAAATAGATTAGAACAGTTGTAAACAGTAACAGAATAGTTAAAACACTAACATGTCTGGTGCTTCTGTTCTGCCAGTGTAGAAAAATAACAATTTCACTCTTTTCTACAGTTGGTATAGATTCAATGACCAACAAATAACAAAAACTACAGAAGAACATAATTTCCTATTACTGTTCCAATTACTCATCATCTATTAACATAGTTTGCTTATGTTGAAGTATCACAGACACTCTGTAATCCTGTCATAAATCATGACCCCCCATGCCCTATCTCCCCAGAGCTCACCCTGAAGTAGGGTGGGAGGGCCCTGATTAGAAGTGAGTGACCCAATCTTGATCTATGAACATGTTACACTTTTACACAAGGAAATAAATCATCCGGATACAATTCCTATCTTTTTGTACTTTTCAACTCTTGTCTATACCAGACCAACTCTCAAAGTAATAGTTACAATTGGCCCTTAAAATCTCTACTTTGAACAAATAGTCTCAGCTCCTAATTGTGTCGTTTTGGCGCCCAACCTGTTTGGCGTTTAAGAGCAAACTAATGGTTGTACCAAGTCAAAACCAAAAAAATGAACCCAAAGTATTCAGTGTAGCCGAATTAGAATAACAATTTTGAGAATGTCACCAGTAAATCTGTTTCCTTTCTAAAGAGTTCAAATGTGTCTAGAACCCAATTAACCCCCCCCCTGCCCCCACTGATGTTTGTGTGAGTGAGTAGTGCACTCCAGGGGTCTGGGCTTTTGAGGTCTGTGTCTCTCTTACAATTTAGACCAAGTGAACTTCTCAACTTGGTTTTCTAGAACAGAACTTGATACAGAATTATTTTCTCAGTTTTAATTAAAATATAGCAAAACATAGTACCCATGTAAGGAAAAACAAAAACGTGCTCCTTGCACCTTTTTACCCACTTATTCTATAGTGCATGAGATTAACATGATTACTTCTGTTCAAATATCAAACAAACAAACCGAACAGTCACATTCTCGCATTATTCATGCAAACAAATGAGTTCTTACTTTGCTAAACCAAGTCAAAATGGTAAGATGTATTCTACTCAACCATGACAATGTTAGACAATTATCAAAACTTAAATTAGACAAATACTGTGAATGGAAACTAAGGGCCATAACAGATGCCAATTTTCTGTAATAACTATAAAAACAGGAAAACCCAATTATTCACGCCAAGTACCAATTTGATTCACTTTAACTCTCAGTTCAGCTCTTACCTATCATAATTAATCATATCATACATTCCCCCCTGCTTTCACGTCATAAAGTTAATGGAAAAGTGACACCATGAGTGAAAATAGAATCACAGCGAATATGGCCATCACTACAGGACGGACATGAAAAAAGAAAATCGATAGTAGGGATGAATCTAATATTCATTCAATAAGGAGTCGCATACTGTATATTCAGAAAAAACTAAATGAAAAGAATAAAAACACAACATCCACAAACAAAATCAAAAACAACAAATGTGCACCCTGTTTCGCTTGTATGAAGGAATTATAAATCATACAACCTATCGACAAATTTGTCTTACACAGCTAAACAGCTCTCAAAATTAGCATTTTCACAGGCAATGGCCAAACTACCTTGTGACAACTACCTTGTTGACTTAAGGTCTGTACCTAATTTTTCAGGTGGTCACAAAATCATAAATTCCAATGTATAAAGCTGTTGAGAGGAAAATACAGCTCTGGAAAAAATTAAGAGACCACCACTAATTTTTCTTAAATCAGCATCTCTACATGTATGGCAGCCATTCCATTCCAGTGTCTGTTAAATTCCAACACAGGCACACCTCATTTTACTTAATGAGGTACTGATTAGGTGATTACCTGAACCAAATCTAATTTAAAGAGGAAAAGTATAAAAACCACTGCTGTGGTTATCACTATCCTCTTGCAATAGGACCAGCTGGATGGTGAAAACAGTGCACATAGTACCTCAAAGGTAGTAAAAAATAACTATTCAGCATGACAAAAGAGTTGAAAAGAAAAGCTTTGAGTGAGGAAAAGAAGGGTTCAATTCTGGCTTTGCTGGCAGTGGGATACAGTGAGTGTCAGGTTGCTTCCATCCTGAAAATTTCAAAGAAGGCAGTTCATAAGAACAAGGTCAAGCAACAGACATTGGGGACAACAAAGCTACAGACTGGCAGAGGGCGAAAACGACTGTCCACTGACCGAGATGACCGTCACCTCATTCAAATGTCACTCAACAACCGTAGGATGACATCAAGTGACCTACAAAAAGAATGGCAAACAGCAGCTGGGGTGAAGTGCTCGGCGAGGACGGTTCAAAACAGGCTCCTAGGGGCAGGGCTGAAGTCGTGCAAAGTTAGAAAAAAGCCCTTCATCAGTGAGAAGCAATTAAGAGCCAGGCTGAAGTTTGCAAAAGACCATAAGGATTGGACCGTAGAGGAATGGAGTAAGGTCATCTTCTCTGGCGAGTCAAATTTTGAGCTTTGCCCAACACCTGGTCGTGTAATGGTTAGATGGAGACCTGGAGAGGCCTACAAACCAGTGTCTCAGACCCACTGTGAAATTTGGTGGAGGATAAGTGATGATCTGGGGATGCTTCAGCAAGGCTGGAATCTGGCAGATTTGTCTTTGTGAAGGACGCATGAATCAAGCCAAGTACAAGGTTATCCTGGAAGAACACCTGCTTCCTTCTGCGCTGACAATGTTCCCCAACTCTGAGAATTGGTTTTTCCAGCAAGACAATGCTCCATGCCACACAGCCAGGTCAGTCACGGTGTGGATGGAGGACCACCAGATCAAGACCCTGTCATGGCCAGCCCAATTTTCAGACCTGAACCCCATTGAAAACCTCTGGAAATTGATCAAGAGGAAGATGGATGGTCACAAGCCATCAAACAAAGCCGAGCTACTTGAATTTTTGTGCCAGGAGTGGCATAAAGTCACCCAACAGCAATGTGACAGACTGGTGGAGAGCATGCCAAGATGCATGAAAGCTGTAATTAAAAGTCAGAGGTATTCCATCAAATATTGATTTTTGAACGCTTCCTCAGTTAAAACATTAGAATTTTGTTCGTGAAAAATGAATATGAATTTGTTTTCTTTGCATTATTTGAGGTCTGAAAACAATGCATCTTTTTTTGGTTATTTTGACCAGTTGTTATTTTCTACAAATAACTACTCTAAATGACAATATTTTTATTTGGAATTTGGGAGTAATGTTGTCAGTAGTTTATAGAATAAAACAAAATTGTTCATTTCACTCAAACACATACCTATGAATAGTAAAACCAGAGAAACTGATAATTTTGCAGTGGTCTCTTAATTTTTTCCAGAGCTGTATATTTAGCATTCACTCAATGTTTGATTAACCCAAAGCTGAATATACTCATTGTGTAGAAATTACCACAGGCGAGACCAGTCTGAACACTCCAATTTAATCCTGTGTAATAGGCTACCCTGATTTAATGGGAAACAATGGTTGGGGCCAGCCCAGGGGGTCTGCCCCTCTTCCTGTAGATGTACCCACTTAAGGTAGGCCATAAAGGAAGTCCAAATGCTTTGTTTAATGTATGTATACAAAAGTCTCTACATATTAAAAATCTGATATGATCCTCAGACTCTCAGTAGTAAGATATGGTATGCTTTCAACTTAGCTGACAGTTCAACTGTTAACTGACAGTTCAGTTATTGTCCTATCCACCGAATATTGTTGCGGTTTGTAAAAATGTGCTTGTCATATCCACACAGCAACTCAACATAAGGGTGGAAAGTAAGAACACTCTCAAGAATGGCGATGTTGACAGAAAACATGTATGATGTGACTAAAATCAAGGTACAATCAGTGAGTAATCCCAAGGACACTCAATCTAGACCTATAAACACTGTCACATCAATCTACCCCATCTGTCCATTTGTCAGTTTACCATTTGTAGATGGTAAACTCCATTAACAAGTATCAGGCATTGGTTTTTAAAACACAAGTACTATCTCAGTGATCATTGATAAACACAAACAAAAAGAAACTATATAATTTAACCAAACTCAATTCAGCATTTAAAATAGGTAATCTAATTTTATTGTGGGGAATAAACATGTTTGGCTGTATTACCCTCTTTTATAGGCTATGACTATACTGGATGCAAATTCAGACCACATGAGACACAGCGTGTTTTCCTAATGTTGAAGGCTATCATCATATGGATTCTCCATTCTACAACCATGAGACTACATATTATCTGAGTTAGAACAGTAACATTGTACAAAATCCTAATTTATCTTCAAGCGTGCCAGCTAACAGCACAACACAGCATAGCAAATGACAATTCCGTGGAGTCGGCTCTTTGGCAAAGGCCAACAGTGAGTCTCGTCAGAGAAACACAGTAACGACGCAAGTAATGCGTTCACTCAAGTGTACACCAAACAAATCAAAACAAAACCTGGCAATATAAAAAAAAACGTCCAGGGTAACAACAATCTAGGTGAACGGAAACCAAATATACATTTCACCAAAGAATACTAAATGCAGCCAATTGAAACCCTCGTGCACAGGGAATACCAAAAGGAAAAATGCATTTACTAGGTCGACCACAACAAGATAATGACAATTCAATATCCGAAAACCATTATATACAGGAGCAATCTCTACAGCCTTTAAAATTGGTGGACATCAAGCCTGACAAGATCGTGAGGTCCTCTGAGCATAACAAGTGGTCATACCCCACCACACCGATGCGCAACGGATATAGCCCCTAAGCCATCGGTGCTCTTACTATGTGGTCGGAAATCAACCTGAGGTCTGCACACCGCTAGCCCAAGGGGACCGAATCACCCCAACTTACAGTACAGGTTCTACTAGGGAGACATTGGGGCTCAATTCCCCTACTTCCGAAAAACAAACGAGACACCTTTCATTTCGCACAGACGTTAGCACAGAAAACCCATTCCACCAATAGAGAGCTGTACAAGATCTTGCACGAATTACCCTGCAATAGACTGACCTGCTAACAGGACACTGAACAATAATGGCCTTTTCTTTACTACAAGTGCCGTAACTGAAATACCCTAAAAAATCACTCCTACACCCTATAAACCATACCTTCACAAAACTATTAATCCTGACATAGTCAAATCAATCATCTATTTTACCAAATCCTATGAAAAACTATAAATCCCATATCCTCTAAATATGTCAGAAAAAAACAGGGTAATGATAGGAAATGATCTCACCAGTTGATGTTCTCTGGTCCGTCACCTCTGACCGTCAGCACCCTTTCCTCAGGCGGTTAGCGTTCGTGCGTGTTCCCATCGGGTCGTTCACATTAAGTCCACCAGAATTGAAATTGCCTCTGTTCTCTTGGCCAACCTCTCTCGTGTCCTCCTCAGGACAGTCATGAACCCAAAGTCCCGGCAAATCACAGCGGAGGCAGGCGTTATCATAACGGTAGCGCCCAGCATAGCCTCTCCCTCTACCCCAGGCCAGTAGTCTTCCACGGTCGTTGCTGCTGCAACCCCTCCGCCCCCCGTTTCGTGTTTTATTTTTCTTGATCCACACAGGCTCCTCCAATGCTTCCAAAGTGGGGCAAAATGGCTTATCCATTAGAACAGAGTCCGGGCCGCAGAGGAAAACTGATCGATGGAAATCTTAGTCACAAGCAGGGTCGGCTACGGCGACTGTGAGGAAGTGTTCGCCACCGAGGTTGTGTCGCTGAGCCGGATGGGATTATGCAGCACTCCGAGGTGGGGATCAGGTCCGCAGCCACTGACACGGCTGGCAGGGCTGCTGGGAAGGCCACGGCTCCTTGAGGCGGAACACTGCGGAAGGGTGGGGGTTGGTCAGAGGGACAGAAGGTCAGAAACAACCTGAGAAGGGAAAGCTAGAACACAGACTATAGTAAACCCAACACTACACTGCCTAAATCTTTTATCAGTCTCTTCTTTCCACATACCATAAGCTTTCCAATCTACCTTCCGTCTCCATTTCTGTAACTTCTTAATTTTCCCCTGCTCGTATTCCTCCAACTTCTCTCTCAACCTAACAGTCTTTGACTAAAACTGCCATTCGTTGGAAAGCCCAAAAACTCCCAAAGATACAATTGTTCACATGTCCATACACCATAAACGTCAGACATGATGTTTGCCGGTCCATCGTAAACACAAGAGACTGTCAAAGATTTACTGCCGCATAAACCCATCATTAAACCTAGTAAACCCATGCGTGGTGAAAATGCCAGAACTATATAATCTTGATTAACATGCCCAGCATGCGTTAATAAGCTCGTCAGCCCATTCGCGAGTTTCTCAAGGCCTAGCCTTGTCTGCAGAAGTCAATTTTGCGGTCTAACCGCCACTCAGTTAGCGAACCGAATTGTGCCCTCACCTCCAGAGTTCAATTTAGTCCTTCGGGAACCTGTACTGACAAGTTTTGCAGTCCACTCCGGACAAGTGCTCGCCAACTCAATCTGTTTAAGGCTAGCCGTCTCCGGGAGAAGCTTGAGCACCAGGGACCCATGGTTGACTCAGCTGGTAGTGGAAGCAAAACGATCACCAAGGTTACCACACGAGCGCCCAACTGTTATGGTAATTCCATCGATAAGAACTATTAATGGAAGTAAATACAGAGACAAAATAATCTTGGCACAATTAGCGGTTTAATTTACATGCAAGGAGAGAAGCGTCAAAAACTTACAGAATAAACCTGTGAGGAATCTCTGAGGAAAACTTGGAACAGTCACAGTATTTATACAGGTAAACGGGGTATGGTAAGACTGGTCATTCATTCTCTAAAGACAACATTTGTTCCCTTATCCCTTCCTCTATCCTTTACTGGGTGTTACCCAAATCACCTCCAATTCCCCCAAAGGGGCTAGGGGATCATCATAAAAGACAGTCGGCCACATTCCTGAAGAACAAAGGAATGATACCCTTATTGGTTTAGGCAGATTAACAGATGGTCAGAGGACCCAATGATCCACTGATATCATTCAGACATGTCACAAACAAAGACCAGAGTTACATATCAGGGAATAGAAAAGCAGACATTTCTAAAATGTTCATTAATTCAAGAAATTCCATAACACTATCCATGGAGTCTATCAGTTTCTTGATCTGTTCACGATCAAATTTCGCTGAAGCAGCAACCACAGCCTCCAAAATGCTGTTCAAAGGTGTATTATCTTCCCTGACTGTAAATCTCATGTTTGAGAAGGGCCCACAAATTCTCAGTAGGATTTAAGTCAAGTGAGGAAGGGGGCTAGGTCATTATTCGGGCATCTTTGAGGCCCTTGCTTGCTAGCCAAGCAGTGGAGTACTTGGATGCATGTGGTGGAACTCGATTTTGACCCGTTTTTGATTAATTCCAAATAGTCAATGAATTAATGTAAAAAATGAATTTAATGTATAAAGAGAGTATTACAATTACAGTACAAATATCAAAGCTTAAAGTACTCCGGAGATTTCAGGTGATTGCAAGAGTAGGGAAGCATGCAGAGTTCAGGAAGAAAATGCAAGAAGACCATTTTCCACATTCACCCTGGTTATATCCTAAACGCAAGTAGAGGGGGTTGGTTAGCTGACCTAAGGAAAACAAAACCAGTCCTGTAGAATAGACCCTTATCAATCAGTAACACCTTCCGATCTGTTTCCTGGGGCTCTTCCTATGACACGGGTATTATCTCAAGGATCAAGCAAGCTAAGCAATTAAAAGCAACACTTTTGTCCATGCATTCCCACCTTACAGAAACATCTTAACCATAAACATTCCAAAGACAACTTAAAAGGACAGAATACAAAAACACAGAAAACATTTCTGTATTAACTAAGAAATAATCATTTAACTGGTAACTAAATTGTGGACTTAACATTTTACGGTTCCTTCACATGTGATGCGGCACTGTCCTGCATCAAGATCATGGCCTTCTTGAATGCTGAGGACTTCTTCCTGTACCACTGCTTGAAGAAAGTATCTTCCAGAAACTGGAAGTAGGTATGGGAGTTGAGTTTCAGTCCATCTTCAACCCAAAAAGGTCCAACTACCACATCCTTAATGATAGCAGTCCATACCAGTATCCCTCTTCCACATTTCTGGCGCCTGACTCAAAGTGGTGCCGTGTCCATTAGTGATCCAGCCACGCGCCCATCCATCTAGTCCATCAAGAGTCACTCTCATTTCATCTGTCCATAAAACCTCTGAAAAATCTGTCTTCAGGTATTTCTTTGCCCAATTTATATGCTTCAACTTGTGAGTCTTATTCAGTGGTGGTCTTCTTTCAGCCTTCTTGACCTTGGCCATGTATCTGAACCCTTGACACCTTGTACTTCTGGACACTCCAGGTAGGTTGCAGTTCTGGAGTATCGTGGCGCTGGAGGATAATGGGTTCCTGGTAGCTTCACGTTTAATTCTACTCGTCTTTTGCAGTTGATTTGCGTCTTTTCTTCTCCAAGCATTTTTGTGCCCCAGTTGACTACTCGCAACAAAACATTTGATTGTCTGGTGGCCACGCATCAATAGTTTAGCTATTTCAAGAGTTGCATCCGTCTGAAAGGCATTTTACAATTATTGACTTTTCAGTGTCAGTTAAATCTCTTTTTTGGCCCATTTTACCTGTGGTCATGAAGCTGCCTAAATCACCTGAAAATGATTCAATCCAATGAGCATTCAAGTTTATATTATTTGGAGTTGGAAAATATGCATAGGAATAATGATACGATAAGAATACTCACTTGCCTTATAATTGTGCATGCAGTGTAGTGTGGGGGTATAATGCTGAGTGTCTAAAGCGAGTATGAGGAGATTACACGTCAATGCAAACTGATAGACGGACCGGCAAGAGTGTTTCTAAATGGGGAATAACCCAGACACTCAGCAGTTTTGTAGAAAAAACATATTTGAAACATTAACTTAAAATATTAAAACAGTAAGAATGCCCTGGGGGGTCATCGCAGCCATCCTGGAAAGTGCGGTAAGAAAAGCAGAGGTCACTCAGTTGTTGTGCCACTTTGCATCGACAACGGGTGTACTATTGTGTCTGTTTTTCTCTACAGCCATGCAGACAAATACCCTTTTAAAAAACAGATATCGCTATCCAACTACATTTGTATTTCACTGTAACAGAGTCATTGTGGGTCACTGGGTTGCAGATTTCAGGCAGTTTTGGCATGGAAAGGATATGCAACCAAATCTATACTTGAGTGCTTAATTTATTAATTATATCTGCGCCAGTACCTATGGTGCCCAGAGGGGGACTATGTATAGAAAGTTGTCATTTCAAAATGATGAAACCAATATTTATTTAATTGTATTTTTTTTAAATTTCAAGTTCCAACTTGGTGTGTAGACCCAAAAGAAAAAAGAATGCATCCCATTAATTATGGAGGACAATATTAATGGAGTTGTGTTTGGATGTAAATATCAATGACCATTTGGCAATTTGATATGGAGTTTTATAGCCACTTTATTTAAGTATCCCAAAAATGTTTTAAATTGTTTCAAATTACAGCCACATTGGGCTTTAACACCCAAAAGCTGGGGCGCTTTGCAATTCTACTAGCGGTGCACCATTTTAAGGTTACTAAATAGTGTTTTGACTTATTAATGAATGCTATACATGATCATTTATATACAGTATCAGTCAAAAATCTGGGCACACCTACTCATTTAAGGGTATTTATTTTTACTGTTTTCTACTTTGTAGAATAATAGTGGAATATGATTATTACATGGAATCATGTATTAACCAAAAAAAGTGTTAACAAATCAAAATACATTTACTTTTTAGATTCTGCAAAGTAGCCCCCCTTTGCGCTGACAGCAGATTTGCACACTTTCAACTAGCTTCTGTGGTGGTCCTCATGACAGCCAGTTTAATCATTGTGCTTGATGGTTTTGGCAAATGCATTTAAAAATGTTCTGGATTGATTGACCTTCATGTCTTAAAGTAATGTTGGACTGTCATTTTTCTTTGCCTACAGGATAGACATAATGGTGTTCATCTGTACACCCACCCTACCTTGTCACCATCTCTGTACTCACACTAACGCATTAAGAAGGAAAGAAATTCCACAAATTGTGTTATTTCATAGTTCTGATATCTGTGCTATTATTCTACATGTAGAAAATGGCGCCTTTGAATTAGTAGGTGTGTCCAAACTATTGACTGATACGATATATACACTGCTCAAAAAATTAAGGGAACACTTAAATCACACATCGGGTCTTGATGAACAAAATATATTAAAGAGCAAAATCTTTACTGTACATTGAGTAATTGGTTGAGAACGAAATGACGTAACAAAGGTCAATTGACACAAAATCTCCAACAGATTGAGGGCTGGATTCAAACTCACACAGAAAATCAAAGTAAACAATTGAAATCACAGGCTGTTCCAACTTTATGAATTTCATCACAGCAATTCATAATGTGACTCAGTAGTGTGTATGGCCCCCACAAGCCTGTATGCACTCCTGACAACGTCTGGGCATGCTCCTGATGAGACGGCGGATGGTGTCCTGGGGGATCTCCTCCCAGACCTGGATCAGGGCATCAGTGAGCTCCTGGACAGTCTGTGGCGCTATTTGGCGGTGTCGGATGCACTTATACATAACGTCCCAGAGGTTCTCAGTTGGATTCAGGTCTGGGGAATATGAGGGCCAGTTAATGGCATTATTGCCTTCGTCATCCAGGAACTGCCTACACACACTGGCCACATGAGGCCGGGTATTGTCCTGCACCAGGAAGAACCCAGGGCCCACTGCACCAGCATAAGGTCTGATGATGGGTCTGAGGATTTCATCCCGGTACCTAACAGTAGGCAGGGTACCGTTGGCTAGCATGTGGAGGTCTGTGCGACCCTGCAAGGACATGCCTCCCCAGACCATCACTGACCCACTGACCAAACCAGTCATGCTGGATGATGTTGCAGGCAGCATAACGTTTACCATGGCATCTCCAGACTCTTTCATGTTTGTCACATGTGCTCATTGTGAACCTGCTCTCATCTATGAAGAGAACAGGGTGCCAATGGTGAACCTGCCAATTCTGGTGTTCTTCTGCGAATGCCAATCGAGCTGTGCAGTGCTGGGCTGTGAGCACAGATCCCACTCGAGGACATCAGGCCCTCATGCCACCCTCATAGAGTCTGTCTCTGACAGTTTGGTCAGAAACATGCAAACCAGTAGCCATTTTGTACTGGAGGTTATTTTGTAGGGCTTTGGCAGTGCTCCTCCTGTTCTACCTCGCACAAAGGAGCAGATACCGATCCTGCTGCTGGGTTGATGCCCCTCTATGGCCCAGTCCAGCTCTCCTCGTGTAACGGCCCGTCCCCTGGTGTCTCCTCCATGCTCTTGTGACTGTACTGGGAGACACAGCAAACCTTCTCGCAATGGCACATATGGATATGCCATCCTGGAGGAGCTGGACTGCCTGTGCAACTAGAATGGGCTGCAGGTACCGTCTCATGCTACCAGTAGTGACAAGGACACTAGCAAAACTAGAAAAGAATCAGGAAGGATAAGGAGAGAGCAATTGTCTGTGGCCACCACCTGCAAAACTATTCCTTTTTTAGGGGTTGTCTTGCTGTTGCCTCTCCAGTGCACCTGTTGTCACTTTCATTTGCACCAAAACAGGTGACATTGATTCACAATCGCTTATGCTTCCTAACTGGACAGATTGATTTCCCTGAAGTTTAATTGACTTGGGGTTATACCAGAGGCGGCCTTTAATGGGTGCGCGGCACAGATGACAGCCAGTCACAGGGTCCCACAAGAGGTTTATCTTATGGTTGAAAAAATCACAGCAAGCGGAATAGAATTACATTATGATTAATTTGCTAGATATTATTTAGTTGACATTGCAGTGATAAACATTTATATTTATGCCGGACCGCGTCAGTGGAGCCAGCCAAGAAGAGCAAATGTCTCTTAATGACTATGTGCCTGACCGACTGACAGACTGAATGACTACCCATTGTTAAATAGCGTAGTGGTTGGATATGCGGCCTGTCATGCAGGCGACCAGGGTTTGATCCTCGCCACGGCCCAAACAATTCAGACATTTGATTTTGTTCAGGTTAAACTAAAACTTTGCACTGTATTGTGACAAACTGCACCAGCAATGAACATATTGCTCTCAATTTCAAATTTCAAATAGCGTAGTAGTTAGCTATTCAACTTTCTATTTGTTTTCTAAAGAAATGAAGTAGCCATGGAGTGATTAGAATCATTGTTTTCATTATAGGTACTGTATAGCTATTAGCTAGCTATCTACTGTAATCTCTTTCTAATTTAATGTGTTGAATGTAGTGTAGCAATCCTGTAATACCTGTTGCTGGTTTGGATGTTCACTAATGTAGGGAACCATGGAGTTGACAAATTGGTTTGACAATGCAAATAAACAGACACCACATCTCTACACATGTATCATGTGCACCCACACCTGCTGTTTAAATAGGGTACTGGTTAAAGACGCAGTCTGTCATTATAAACCGCGGATCGAATCCAGCTTGGGCAACAACATTCATCCCTTCTAAAAGCGGGCTGGCTGAACTAGGTTTGCCAGGTTCCTTTTCTTTTCTTGATTCCATAATGCAATTGTATGATCGACCAATCTGTGACCGTCAGAGTGTAGCCAATGTTGCCAGATGGGACAGTTTCCCACACAAGTGGGCTATTTTTAATGACAATGTGCGTTTTTTTATTTGAAGTCCGTGGGTGATTGGGCCTATATAGTAAGTGAATCTGTTAATCCTGGGTATAACGTCGGATCTTATCGGCTCATTTGCTAAGGATCTGAACAGTGGAAGATACAGTAACAAAACATACAAATGGAATGTAGATGTCTGCCACTCAGACGAAAGAAAAGCAATACATTATAAAAATGAAATATACACTATGAAACAAAACCCCCTAATTTTAAACTTAAGATGTAATTAATTTTCCCACATTAATATTGATATAATGGAGGTGTGGTACAGTGGATTTTCAATGGATTTTCAAGATTAATTAAGTGGTATTAATTGTAATTAAGATGTAAATTAATCATTTTTAATGGATTACGTACGTGGATTAAGGGAAAATGAATGGGTAAAATCCCTTAAAATTCGCTAAAATCCATTAGTTATGCCTTAATCTTACCTTGAAGTATACTTGATTTGTAAAATAAGGTGTATTATTTATACATTTTCTACAATACCAACACCCCTTAATATACACCTTAATCAATGCAACACAGGTATTATGTGCATGGATTAATGAGTAATTTCTGGAAAAGTAGTATTTTTGAAGTACAAAATACATTACAATTACTCCTGAACTCCGTGAAATACACTGAACGTGTACCATTGACTATCAATAAAGCTATAAAACAATAGTTAAGGAAGAATCAA
Organism: Esox masquinongy; assembly: GCA_016801175.1. Classification (NCBI taxonomy): domain Eukaryota; kingdom Metazoa; phylum Chordata; class Actinopteri; order Esociformes; family Esocidae; genus Esox; species Esox masquinongy. Next base: position 1,699 of record JACXGI010012508.1, on the reverse strand, counting down.
AATGTATTTAATAATTGAATAACACAAAGTCTTCAAAATCACATTTACTGGTATCTTACAATCATAGCAACATACATGAGACATATTTTATCATGTTCTTTGTATCAGTAATAATGAAAGCATTTACAAAACTGGTTATGACACGTATTTGGTTTTTAGGTCTTTTCTTTCTTGGGCTGGACCTCATGTGCCTCCGACTATCTCCTTTTTTCTTCTGCAACGCTCTCGTTTTTAGATATCACTTCCTATCTAACTCTTCTTTCTTTGTCTCATGTACACCTCTTTTCATTGCTGTTTCCTTATTCATCTCATTGCTCCTTGTCCCTCTGATGTCATCTTTCCTTTCTAAAATGGATTAGAAAACAAACAATGACTCTAGATGTACAAATTTGATAGGTAATACGCAGTCACTCGCACAATGTAACCTACGGCAGTTTCAATCATGGATAATTGAAATAATAGGTAAAATCCGCTAAAGCCACATTGTAAGCCTTTGCAGAAAATAGCTCACTGTACATTTACTTATCAAATAGCCAGGAAAAACTGGCTGACAATAAATCAAAGGTGGTACCCCAACCCCTGCTACCCCGCACTCTACCGGACACCCCTCTGTGATATACTTTATATAATCTGGCCACTTGAAAAAGAAAACTATTATAGTGTTAAATCTGCCCTATTCTCCATGTCCACTTGAGCAGCTAATGCACACTACAATTTCCTGCCTAATACAACAGCAACCAAAAAATCTACTGTTTACACATGTTACATATTTGATTTCTGCTTGGCTGTTTTCCTATAAGCCCCCAAACACATTGACTCCACAATGCTTCTAGCATACAGAGTATATCATTCCCTCTTCATTATGTCTGAGCCACCCGAAAACATTTAGCTATGGAGCATCAAAACTATGTTTTTAGGAGATCTAAGAATCACATAAAAAATATGAAATCACTCATCAAGCTTTATAATTAATCACTGTCAATATTATTATCTATTTTCGTTGGTATATTACATCCTTGTTGCATTGTTTTTTCCTCTATCCTTGCCTTGACGCCACATCATTTATCCCTTACTCTCGACTTCCTTCAGCTGTAGGCTACTTGGCTATGTTGCTTACGCTCATCCAGAATCTTCAGGTTCATATATTTATATTGTTTGTGACTTAAATATGTTAATTGTATATTTTTACACTGTATATTGCATATAAAATACTGTTGGAGACAGCAGCCTACATACCCTAATCTAATCGTCTTTTCTCCATTGAAAAAAATCTGTGATTCTACTAGATGTCATCTGAAACGTTAACAAATGTTATGTGGATTGGATGTAGTTTAGGCGTTATTTAGTTTTATTTAAATAATTTGACATGCTTGGATGTAACAGAAAACAAGGTTCCACTTGTTTTTCCGACGTTTCTCATCTCCGCGACGTCAGGACAACTAAGGTCATGTATGCAAGGTTGCCAGATCATTGACATTAAACCGTGAAATCTGGACAAACAATACAGGTGCTGGTCATATAATTAGAATATCATCAAAAAGTTGATTTATTTCAGTAATTCCATTCAAAAAGTGAAACCTGTATAATGTATACATTCATTCCACACAGACTGATATATTTCAAGTGTTTATTCCTTTTAATTTTGATGATTATAACTGACAACTAATGAAAACCCCAAATTCAGTATCTCAGAAAATTA
>JACXGI010012507.1:0-22630 GCA_016801175.1 Esox masquinongy | reverse complement strand
GTGTGTGTGTGTGTGTGTGTGTGTTCAGCTCTTATTCAGAACGACTAACAGTAGCGGGGGCATACGCATCCCATCCTCCAATGGCATACAACAAGATGAAAATTGGTCAGGGGACAAGGCCCCATCAGGACTTTCACTTGAGCACAGCATCCCAGCCCAGTGGTCTGCCATTCCTCTGCAACCACACACAAAAACGTGTCGTGTCTGCGATCCCATAAATGCTTCAGTGCTGCTTGTCCCAGGAATGCAGATATGCCAGTTTTCTAAGAGAACCGCCGCACTCCCTAGAGAGGAGGCTCTGAGCCAGAGGGGTTTAATAACAGATACTGGACCTATATTGGGTTCTCCATTAGCACAGACCAAAACGCAGCGGTGAGAGTGAGGAAGAAAAAAAAGGGACGAGTGCACAAGCGAGAAAGAATGAGGGAGGATGAGAGAGGCGGAGAGAATGGCTTCAAATCATTGTGGTGGTGGTTGGATAACTACATTTATATGGCATTTCTGGTTACGCCTGAAGATGTGTGAATTACCTCAGAGCACCACTGCCGATGGTCACAACGCCAACAAACACAAAGAATTGAGGACTTGACCGCCACTCCGAATTTAACAGGAAAATGTATCACATTTATCACAATTTTGTTAACCCTTCTAAAACGGTTACCACCCTGTAATCCTGCAAAGGTGGCGATCTGTGTCAACCTAATGTAGGACAAATCACAATGGGTCAAAGGTGGGCCTGGAGACCGACACGGTTCAAATGTCCTTACAAACAGACTCCAAAAACCAGGCAGGGAAGAAGTGCTCAATAGAACCACAATATACATGTTTACATCCTTTACATCATTCCCCCAAAGGGAGTTCTCCCTCGAGACCGAAAAAGCAGCACTATATCATTCTCTGGAAGAATTGGTCTTTCCACCATTTTATCATCTCAGTCTGTAGCCAGTGGTTTCTGTTATGTGGTGCGGGTCTCCTCTTGACGGATAAAGGGCAGATTTAATTTAAATAAATCACAGACAAGATCAAACGTATAGAAAAAACAATGCATAATGTATCGAGATCAAGGACTAGCTTGTATCTAGAAAAGGAGTTGGGGGCTCTTTTCAAAGCAGTAGTAGTACCAGGAGCCAGCGGCGCAGACCCCTCCATCCCACTGCCGACTTGCCTCTGAAGCTAAGCAGGGTTGATCCTGGTCAGTCCCTGGATGGGAGACCATGATGCAGCCGCAAGTGGTGGAGGGCAGTAGGGGGCACCCTTTCCTCGGGTCTACAGATTAAATCCCAAAAACCCAGGGCAGTGAATGGAACATTGCCCAAGATAGATAGCTGTCTTTGTGACGGTATATAAAAAAAATATTATTATAGTTATTTTGACTGTGGTCACCAAAGATCCCGTGGCCAGAAGAGCAGGGACCTTAACCTCGGGGTCATGGCGAAATGTCTGATCTGACCATCATGCCAACATATCCCCATTCTTCTCCCGAAACCATCCCAGAGGTCGTTGTTGTGATCAAGGATGGGTTTAGCTCGCCTAAAATAAGGGCCAAAACACAATAATTAACACCAGAAATGGACGGCAGTCCATTGGACCAGCAAACTATTTCAGTCGGCACACAGAATAGCTCGCCAAGACCAGTCAGACCAGTTCAAAGGTCCCGGCAGCATGGCCCAGAGACGGGCCTGTTCTTGAACACATGCACTGGCACCGCCTTGGAAATGGGCATAAACCTGACGGATCGGTCAAGTGATGGCTTCGACACAGATGGGCAGCACACAGTCACGGCCACTCCGACAGTGGACACATTCATTAAGGCAGCAGATGGAAAAAAGGCGGTTGAGTGAGTAGGGATAAATTGGACCGGCCCAATGAGAAACTTTTGTTAGTTAACATTGTGCCCTATTCAAACGAAACTGCACAGGGACAAACTTGAATTTCCAACATGACTTGTCATCCTTGCTGAACGTCTGCTGTAAGCGGTTACACAAACGTTTATTTTCCCCCCCTTGTCCACTGATTTCATCCCAAATAGTGAAGAAAAACCATCCACACAATCGGAGCAGGAACCACAACTCAATCCCCAGTACAGCATTCACAAAACCAACCTGAGAAGGTCTGGGTGAACAACACGTCAGTCACAAATATGGCCTACACAGAACCAACCCGAGAAGGTCTGGGTGAACAACACCTCAGTCACCAATATGGCCTTCACAGAACCAACCCGAGAAGGTCTGGGTGAACAACACCTCAGTCACCAATATGGCCTTCACAGAACCAACCCAAGAAGGTCTGGGTGAACAACACCTCAGTCACCAATACAAACTTCCTGCAATTTTAAACATTTTCCCAAGGAACTGAGACCAAGGGCACTGAAAACATTGCTCACACATTCAGCATTTTAGAAGTAGCTATCCTACGCAATTGTTGTTGCAACAAAAATGTTCTGATGACAGCCAATTAAGCAAAATTACACATCACACTGTTTTGTATTTATTTGCCTGCATTTTAACATGAAATGTAGGATTATGAAGTTAATAATATACTAGCTCACTGCCTGCCACCACATCAACAAAAACATGCTATGGTTTCTGCCTGGAAAATTATTTTGACTAGTAATTATAAGTAGTTATTGGAAGAACAGCAGAAAAATAAGGCTACGAGTGAGTTAGACAGCAGTTGACAGCCCAAGGAAAAACACGGGGAGGGTACACGTCTTCCACTGGGCATCACAGCAGTAGTTCGTTACGCTAGATTGCAAATGATCCATATGAAAGTGTTCAATGACAGTGGACATAAAATCATACGTAAATCAAACGCGGCATTCGATTGTTGAGCTCTCGTCTAAACGTATTAGCGCTACAGCCAACTTTCAACTACTGTAGCTAGGGCTAGCCTACGAGGCAACAGGCTGCAGTATTGACAACTAATGATTCATAGTTTGGAACGAGTTGGCTGTTTTAGCGGACGTCTTAACAAATAGTAATGCCCATCACTACAAGCTAGTACCACTGGATCATTCCACATAAGCTCATGGGGAGACATTTTTTAAGTGCAGATTGGCTAATTCCGCTCATCGTGGATGTACGCACAGTCCTTCCGAGGCTTTCTGCTAGGGAGATGACAGTGTTAAAAATGTTTGCCTAAAATCTGATGTAGTAATGTTTTCATTTGTAAAGTCTGTCTTTAATGCAATCTGCCACATTTCGTATTAGGCGGCAGAGATATAGAGTCCAGGGGTACAAATAAACAGGATCCATATTGGACAGAAACAAAAAAAAAAGTCTGACATTAAAAATTTACACACTCAGTCACAGAAGGAAGGAACCTAAAAGGTTGGAATGAAAAGCAGGAGTGAAAAGACAAAATAAAAACACAAACCTAAAAAAACAAAACCTAAACCAAACCAACCGGCTTGTTCAAGGATCCTCTGAGCTAACTGGCAGAACAAGAACACCATCCAACAGGTCAGCAAGAAAGCAAGGACAAAGCGGAGCCATTTGTAAATGAGCAACTCTGGTCCAATCAATCATGGTGGCTGGTTGGCACGTCCCATGAAGAACACTGAAAATAATTGAAGGACAGAACACACGAGGCCAGTCCTGTTGTTTTATATAGCTGGTTACTATGACAGTAACTAAGCTCTTTTCAGCTAAGACTGTGCAAAGTTAAGCGTTAGACAGCTTTGTGAAAAGGAGGAAGCTTCACAAGCCCGACAGGAAACCCAACGTGCAGCAATTATGGTAATAAAGCAGAGAGAGAAACAATCATCGCAAAGCTTTCATAGCAGTAACAGAGGGAAGATGCGGATTTGCTTCGGTCATCACAAATGTAAAAGAGAGGCCTTTACTTAGTAAAAATCTTAAAACACCCCCTCAGAGTAATCTCAAACAACCACGGTGCAGAGCAGAATATACTTGGTTATTTTACCGGGTGCCATTATTGAGCGCATCCAGAACAATAACCTAGGGGGCTCATAAAAGGGTTGAAGGCAACAGGGGATTGCCAAACGTACTGGTACCTCTGAACCCCTACACTCGATAGGCACGCATCTCCATTCACAGGCCCCAGCGTCACTTTGAAGGTGGGCCAAAGCATGTTCCACGTCAGCAAGGGTAACGACGGGAACACATGGCTGTTCATGTCGCTCGCGGTGGCATTCCAAAAAGACCATGTGACGGTATGGTGAAACGTGAGGCGTTAAGGAGACTCCTCAGAAGAAGCCTGAGAGACGCTGCATTGGGGGGGGGACAGATTGAGGCGGGTGAAGACGACACCCAGACACACCACATAGAAAGTAAACATCCTGTTATCAAATGCAGAGTTTATGCGTAAGCGAGTTTTCGCTTGACCCAGCCTTTAAGACAGGTGATGTACCAGGAACAGAATTCCTTGTCATGACAGCCCTGTCATCATCATCATCGCCTTCGTCATCATTCAGTGCACTCAAAACAAAGACAAATGATCTACATAATGGGCTTGGTACCTTGAGCCCAGAACGACTGACTGAGAAACTTCATGGGGACTCCTTCAAATGCAGCCATTCAAACCAGTATGCAATCATTCACATGAACAGGAAAACGCCTGTTATTTAAATACCATGTCTATTGATCAGAACATCAGTCCCTAACAGGCCGTGTTTTATAACATACCTGCACAGGTGGCCTATCCTGCAAGCCACAAGCCACTTTTGAAATTAGGTTTGTTTTTCTCCATTTAATAATTTCAACAATTAGGCCTTATGGATTGTGGGAGTGAAAGAAAGTATTGTGGGAGTGGAAGGTAGCCTAAGGATAATGATTACAAACAAAGGCCTTCAGGCAAAGAGCTCCAGTAGAGGCTAGGCTTTCCAAAACGTGTTGCCGTGTCATGTACAACGAAATCATGTAACACGCCACACGCTAACAGGCTGACAGCTGAACTATCAGATCATGGTTACCACGAGACCGAGACCTCAGGACTGATGGTTCTACATGTCCAGGCCCTGGTTACCATGAGACCCAGACCTCAGGACTGGTGGTTCTACATGTCCAGACCCTGGTTATGAGACCCAGACCTCAGGACTGGTGGTTCTGTGTGTCAGAGAGAACTGTTGGTTTGGAAAAATCATACGGAACCAGAATGACTGAAAAGTGTCCTGCTCTTAAGAGGAAGGCCGACACCAGTGAGTCAACACTCTGGAGGTCGCAATCACTGCTTAGCAACGGACAAGTCTTTATCTAGTGCGTGTGCGTGGGGACAAACACAGCATGCAGCCAACAGACACACACAACCCGGAAAGCACATATCAAACTGCAATCCTAAGAGGATTGCTCTGAGTAAATTGCCACATATCAACACCAGTCAAGGTGTTGTAGTTGACAGTTGTTGCATATTTGTTGTTGCTTGTGTTTGTTTGTTTGTGTGTGTGTATGTTGGGGGGGGGGGTAAAAATGCCACAAGCTATCGTAGGTAACGACTGAAAGATGCCAAACATATCCTGAAGTAGATCACGAGTCAGACAAGACACAGCCTCATAGAAATGGTTTTCTACATTTCCTTTTTCCCCAGTGTTGTTTTTCCAGTTATAAGAATCTTATTCTCAAAAAATTTGATGTTCTGGGTCCACAGCAAGGACCAGGTCATTATGGGAAACATAGGATGTCTGAATAATATTCTTTGGGGGGTTAAAATGAACATGTTCAGGTGTCCATGTCATTTAATTTAGGTGCTTGCACAGCAGGGAGAGTATTGTCTTCTGAGCAGCGAGGGTTGTTTTAATCTCAGTTAACAGAAATTAAGTCTTGTGGAAGTGGTCGGGCGCAGAGGTTTTGGGTCCACGTTAACAGATGTGATCGGAACCGGAACAAAGAACACCCCTCTTAGAAACTCACCAACAAGTTAAAGGGCCAAATACCTGTAGCTGATTTCATATTGGGCCAAGCATAATAGCCTGGTACCGCTCCTACCAGGAAGCCAAATATCCCCAGACTGAAGATGTAAAAGTGTGGTGGATCCTCCAGTTCTGGTATACTGAACCCAGTATGTCCTATTGCACATCACTGACTTGCTTCAATGAGCACATAGGCCCTATTTGTTTTTTAATAGATAATGTATTTTTCAGTATATAGGTCGTATAACACAGCCTAAGCACAGCCTACGGGACCAGTGTTTTCATTATGGAAATGTTTTTCTTCAGAAAACCAGAAGATATCCCTGACTGAGCGGTTGCTATCAACGTGCGTTACAGCCCAAAATCTCACTTGAGCAAGTCAGAAAGCCACCAGCCCGCGGATGGACACAACACGGCGCCATCATCAGCGAGCTGCCAACCGTTGTGTTTGTAAATACATCCGGCCTCTTGGCCGCGTCGACTCGTCACGTCGACACTCAATAACATTCAGTGAGTCACGCACCAGAAAAGTCTGTCTGCTTACTGTGCAAGAGGAGGGTTCTCACCACTTAAAGGCACAGCGCTCCTGTTTTTCTCCCCTCACACGGTCAGATCGAGCGCTGGTGTCATCGTGCTCTCGCTCTCTCACTACGCCTCCGGTTCATAATCTAGCCGGGAGTAAGCCTATTTGGTTACGCAATCGCCACGTGACTGGGCCGACTGTCTTCACCGCGCCTCCATGCAGGTTATCCCACATGCACTCAGCCTGTTCTCAGACTGCCAAACGGCACACTAGACCCTACGTGATAGTGCACAAACTCTGGGTTCGGCTTCTCTCACCCACGCGAGGGAGGTGGTGGGTTGTTAGTTCCAGGAACGGCTGGTTTATTGTTTAAATATCGGTTAACCTGACGAATTGACGCTGTGCTCAATATTTAAAAATATCCTCATGACAACAGAAAACAGGACGGACATCATTCAAAAGACAGAGCGCAATATTTTAGTAGTCTGGAACAAGATGCTGTTACCGCCTAGAATGATGTAGGTTCTCTCTCCACAAGAACTTGTATGTTCTTCTATTTCCCTATCTGCTGCCAGGATTGTTGTGCTCCCATGGGGCTACAACTACAAATAGAATGTGTTATCATGAAAATAAGTTTATGAATTGAATAAGACAATTCTTATATTGGATATTCTGGAACACACCTTCGGGAGTCAGAGAGACGCACCAAGGCTGAACAGAAACAAATGGATCCCAGGTTACTTAACGCAGGATCCAAAAGAGGCAGCCAATCTCAGTAGAAACAAAAGCATGGCACAGGCCAGCATGGGCCATCATGGCCTTGGAGGGCCGAAACCTTTCTTGTTTCCATCCTCTTCTACTGAGGGATTAAATGTGATGTCTCTTGAAAAATCCTGCAATGTCACTGTCTGATGACTCAGGTTTGTCCCTGAACAAAAAGCAATGTGTCCGAGCACAAGAGGACTGCATAAAACTCTCTTCTGACTGTTTGGGGCAATCGGCTCCTCATTCACATTTTTTTGTTTTTTTTTTTACAAATCACCCTTAACTCCGCTAAGACCCCTCACACGGAAAGAGAAGTGCCACATCCAAATGAAGGGTAACAATGACTGGTGAGGTGGAGCCAAATCCTGCAAATGGAACAATACAGACCCCCCCCAGTGGCTGACCCTATCAAACCCAGACACGACCCTCCCCATCTCCATGGTCACTCACTCAGCCCAGCCTCTTTTCCACCCCCCCCCCCCCACACACACGCATGCTCTGCGTTCCCAAATCCTAGATGCACATTTCCTCCACCTTTCGCCACCGCCCGTGCACAGTCCTCCTCCAAGTACTTACAGAGAGATGTGTCGCCGGTCGACATTTGCCCTGGCCAGCTCGTCCTCCTCCACGTCCGTCTCGCCTCCGGAGCTGCTCTCCGTGGCATCCGAGTCGAAGGCTCCCTCCGTGGCCCTGAGGTTGGTGGTTCCGCTGAGGGACAGTCGCTCCAGCTCCGCCGATACCGAGCCGTCCTTCAGGAACCGCCCCAGCCGCTCCCTCTCCCGTGGGGTAAGGAGGCCGTCCTCGCCTCCCCGTCCCCCGCCGGGTCGGAAGGTGTCCGGCGGGCCAAGCGTGCTCTCCAGGAGTCCCCCAAGCTGCTGCCGGACGTGGTGCTCCACCTGTTTGGCCTGGACCACCTGCAGGCGCTTCTTTAGGCGGCGCAGGCGCCCTTCGATCTCCCCCTGCCGGGTCCTGGTCTGCTGGGTCCGCTCCCTGAACTCCTCCCCAAGGACCCCGAGGCCCGGGGGAGTCTGTCGGCCTGGTAGGGGGTGGGCGGATGTTTCCGGAGCCAGCGACGGCGGCCGGTCGTAGGGTCTGCTGTCGGGGAGGTACGTGGGGGGGTTGGTGGATGTTGCCAGGGGTGACAGATGGTCAGGGTTTCTGGACACCCCCGCAGGGGGCTGGTGCTCACCACCCCCATTGAGAGGAGAGCTCCCCCTAGGGACAGTCGTCTGGGGCCGGGGCGCTGGGGAGTCCCGTCCGAGCCCTGCAGGCGGCACGTTATTACCGCCGTTTACTGCCGCCATGTTGTTCCGGTCGCGGTCTGGCTCGTTTTTGGCCAACTTCTTGGCCACGCCGTTGACCGGTGCCATTGTCGGACCGCCTCCCCTGCTGTTGCTCACGAGGCTCTTGAGCTGCTCCTCGGAGAGCCCCAGCGCCTGGCGTTTCCTGGGCAGGAAGCCGGGCAGCACGCCGTGCTTCTGCAGCAGGACACCCTGCAGCTTCAGTGACTCCTTGGTGGAGGGCACAGACGTCACGTCCGAGCAAAGGTAGGACGCCACCAGCGGCTGCAGTTTGCCCAGAGGCGCGGAGGGGGCCTCGTTGCCCCGCGGTGACTCCTCCGCCCCTTTACCTGCGAGGATGCCGGCGCTGCCGCGGAGACCACGCTCCTCCGAGGCCTTGCGCTTGACGGCGCCGTTGCTGGCGACGAGGATGTGGCCGGTGCCCCCGCTGCCCTCCGCTCCGCTCGGGGAGAGTGTGGAGGAGGGCGGAGCCAGCTTGAAACGGATGCGGTGGGCGTCGGCCGGCGCGTCGGTTAGAGCGGGCGCCATCGCAGCCATGCAGCAGCGCGGGGAGGGGGCGGGCGAGGGGGCCTCTCCCGATGCTGAGGCCAGCTCCACACCACCCACCTACCGCCTCGCCGGAGGACAGCCTAAGAGGGAGGAAAGAGGAGGAGACAGAGTAAATGTGTGCCAGACAAGGAATAAACAGCTAAGCGACAAAATGCCCACGTTTGAAATGTCATAATTCCCTGTCTAGCGTGTCGTAGTTACAACGACAGCCGACCACCTGAAATGCACCTATGGCAGTCACAAAGCCAAACGTTGATGCGGCCCTAATCCCACACTACTCTGCAGGAACAACATTCGCTGAGAGGAATGCTTTGAGTACACAAAGCCCATCAAACATGTACAACATGTCGCAGTAGCAAAGGGGAGCAGGTGTGTGAAACCATAGCTGAAGGACACGGAGTGAGGCGGCAGAGAGGGGGTGGGTTGGGGGGGGTTCACTTGCAGGCGGAACTACAGCGAAAGCTTGATTTATTTTGCGTGGGACAGAACAGGCAACAGCTGATCTCACCAATTGTAGGTCAGGGCCCTAGCTAGAGCCAAAGCTTACCGAAACCCTTTCAGACGAGAGGGATTTCGGCAGCATAGCGGCCGGTAACAGGATGAAAACGGACGGTGTAAAAGGCGGAGCCTACAGAAAACATACAGACAAGGGATTTGAGCACAGGACTTGGCGGCAGGCTGTGGGCATTCATGCCTTACTAAGGGGACGTCACAGCCTTCCAAAAAAAAAACGCCCGACTCAACTCCAGTCATTCTGGAGGCTAATTTATCACAGGTAAAACAGATTAATCTTGCAAAGCTATTTATTTGATGTGTTGTGTATCGGTCAAACGCACAAGACTCCTGTTTGAGAACAGATGTTAATTGGAGCAGTTTGGCAGTCTGATTCCAATTAATTAATCCAGCCCTCTGTAAGGCCTCGGTGCCCTAGCAAACTGGACACCCCCTTATCCTCAAGTGGCACCCCAAAAAATTAATCCCCAAATCCCAGGCCTGTTTCAACAGCAGAAAAGGCTTAAGGCGGGGCCCAAGGAAAAAAACAAAAGGCACCCTAGTGGGGTAAGTAATGTTTTTGAAGCATTCTCTCTGCTTTAATGACACTGTAGTTCATGGCAGAATTATCGCCTGGTTAACGTAACAGAAAAACAAGGCAGGATGAAGACTCAGAGGCAGGTAAGTCATAGGGACACTACACAGATAGATGGCCAGCTGGATGTGTAAATACAATAGCGCAACAGACGGTTCAAAGGAAAAACATACCATGAGTCCTATTTGAAAGAAACATTCATGAATACAAGTACAGGCCAGGGTGACACGACCCTACATTTAACCACTATTAATTTTCTGAGAACTGAACAGAGAAAGATGGTGTGTATCTGTGTGTGTGAAATCTATTGATGATCCATGCCCAGGCAAGCTTATGTGCCTCCCATTACCCAATCAAGTCAGGGCAATAGCCATACAAAGCAAATGTGTTGAGCTTTTCTGCATGCGACAAAAAATAACGCAATCTTCATCAGGGTGCCAACACAACACCCGATACTTTAATCAGATTCAAATAATTTATTGACCCATCTGACCCAGTAAATCATAAATCAGGCCTTTAATTATTCATATTTCCTTTTCTATCTCAAAACGAAATGTTGCAATAACGTTTCTCAACCATGGAGGGGTGTAAACAGGCTAGATGTTCTCCCCTGGCTGTAACACGCTACACTCATCATCACTGAACAACACTACCACTCATTTTCTAGACAAAATAGCACCAGAAAAGCAAAACCTTCAAACTAAAAGCCACTGCTAAGAGATGAAGCGAAGAGAGACGCACTAACAGTATTTTTTTTATCTCGTTGTGATAATATTTTAGTCAAAAGGCCTTTTGTGTGACAGCCATTCCCTGGGCTGGGTCGAGTGGAGATACAAGGAAAAACCAGTTGTCGGCTGACTGGCCAACCACATCCTCCAATTGCCAGAAAACACTGACAGTCAAGACAACTAATCGGACGGCTCTAATATTTGAGGCTTTGAGTTATTGGCCGGCGGAGAAAGATGCACAGACACGCAGATTGTGTCCTCACAAAGTTTATAGCGAGAATGTCTGCGTGAGAAAGTTTGAGAAAGACAGAAAGGGGAGAGCGAAAGAGCAAGAGGAGGAGGAAAGAGAAAAAGGAGAGAGAAAGGAGTGAGAAAAGGTAGAGAGTAAAAGGTGAGAAAATGAGAGACAAAGAGAGACCGAAAAAAAGAGGAGAGAAGGAGAGAGAAAAGGGAAAGAGAAAAAGGTAAGAAAGGGCTAGGGACCGAAAAAGGAGAGCGCCGTATGACTAAGTCATATAGTTTTCTCCAGCCATTTCCTAAAGCACTTTTGAGGAATGCTCTTCTTGCAGATTGTTTTTTTGCTTCCCCATATTGCTGGTTCTCGGGTAGAGCGCCTAAGTGGAGACTATATTCTGAACATTCTGGAGGCGGATGTTTATCTTACAAGAAGGCAAGGTCAAGTTAACTGTGTTAATCTCAACAGTCATCTGGCCTACTGTTATGAAATGATGAGGGGTCGGGGGTGGAAGGCACTCTTGGGGGGTTGGGGTAATTTTCCAGTTATGTACAGGGTTCCAGGTGTTTTTAGTATGACCAAAAACACAGTTCAATTGGAAAGGGGTGTCGCTGTAGATTGACCTTGAGTCACGTCACACACTAGAACCTTCCAGCTGTGTGTGCTATTAACGGCCAGTTTGTTTTGCATGGCCTAGTGCCCAGGGTGGGTGGAGACCTCACTTAAAGCGCCACATCAGAGGGCAAATCAGGCCCTGTTTTGACGGAATTACTTTCCTAGTTTGGAAATTCTCATTCAGGTTCTACCTCTGAAATACAATGCAGGCTGCTAATACATTTAATTGACTAAGAGTCACTGTATGTCCACGTGGAGTAGAGAAATAAAAAAATAGGGCAATGACATACACTGACTGACTGTCATCAGCGGAACTAGCCAGCATGCTAACCATTGCTAGCCAACTAGCACTGTGAGCAGAGAGCGCCATTTCAGTTGGAACAATGATTTTTGACCAAGACTACCTGTCAAATGATGCCTCTCAGCAGAAAGTAGCAAGTCTACTACTTGTGCAAGCAGTGATTAAAACAAGAAATCCTGATGCGACAGAGGTAGAGGCAGTTTAAACGGCATTACAAAATGTTACCATTTCGTTAAAATACTGTTTTAAAATGTTTATGCATACTAGCTGTAAAAAAGTGACACTTCAAACTGACCAACGGATTATGGTAAGGGGGCTGTTAGCGGACGTGAGAAAACGGGTTTGCGTCTCCATATCGGGACGAGAGCTATTTTGTTAGATATCAGAGGTCACCATGTGGGAGAAACTGGTGCAAACAGGATAAATAATAACCAGTTGGGGGGGGTGCTTTCCTCCAGTTGCGTGGTAAAATACCCCTAGGTTACAGCAAATATTAGTTTGGCTCATTCTGTACACTGGCAAAGGGCGCTGCAGCCAGATGCATCTGATTAATAAACAATGCCATTCTTGTGGATGGTAACATTCCACATCACACACACACACGGAAAATAGAAACATAAGTGTCTACCTCTAACGTATTGTTGCCCCCAGCAAAAAGTTGTGTCCCCTAGTTTAAAGGCACACATGGGCCAACTAAAAATGCATCTTCCACCTTTAAACAAAGCCTTCCCAATGTTCAGAGGTGTGGAGGGATGCCACATTGGTTTCTCAGAGAACTATTAGGGCTAACTTTCTCATCTAATCTTCTGCTCAAAGTTAAAACTGGCAGAGGAAGGTGTTTCTAAATAAACATTGCCATGCGGGCGGGTGGTAGCATTTAAAAGGAAGTACACCCGTTTTGTGGCCTTAATTTCACTCTGCTCCCATAGGTGACGCCAAAAAAAACAACTTTTTTATGTTTCTCTGTTTTCATTTTTGTTAGAGAAAATTAAAAGTACAACGAAAGGAAGATTAGCATGCAATGAAACGTTCTTAAACTCATTGAAGCCACATATATTAAGAAAACAGGAATTCATGGGACAGTGGGATTCAATGCACAGACATTCACAGACATTCCCATAGAGTGATATTCCAAAATCATTTAATTAGGAGGGTTTCAGAAGATGCTTAGGCACATTTTCATATTGTACTGAAGTCAATGGCAATGACTCAGCAAAATGTGACATCCAATATTTTCAGTAAAGAAAAAAACTAAAAACCATTTGGGGGATCAAGCAAATAGCAAGAATAAGGTCACGTAAGAACCACGCCAAAAAAAATAAAAAAGATAGGGTAAAATATTTACATTATAGGAAAAGACGGCATCTTCCCAGACAGCTTTAAAGTGACACCCAGATTTGCCTACTATCATCCTGTGATTTAAATAATGACATAGCCAATACCATTGTACAACATTACGGATATCCTCTAGCAATCCTATTTCTGGTTAAAAGAAGGGGATTTCTATGGGTGTGTGGCTTAAAGAACTAATTTAATGGAAATTAGTTCTTCACTAAAAATGTACTGAAAATGTACGTCACTTACAACAGAGCCGAAAACAGTACGTAAAGGAGAATATTACATAAAAAAAAACACCTCTAAAGGGGTCATCTGGAGCAGTCTCACCCTACTGATATCGGATTCCCTCTGAAGTCAGTCATCTGATTTAGAGTTCAGCCTAGTTTCTGTATCAAGTGGACGTAACTTAGAACATGTCCAGTCAAACCAAAACTCGAACAAACCGTACCTGAAAGGGATGTCCCAAATGTAAATGAAACTCAATACACAAATCTAACTTTTTAGACTTTTTTTAATGTCTTTTTAAGATATGATCTTGAATCCCATTCAAAGGGTTGGGAAACGGAAACAGAGGCAAAACCGTGAAAGACTTACTAACACAGCACCCAGGTTCAATTTAAGTTCAGCAA
The DNA here is from genome assembly GCA_016801175.1 of Esox masquinongy. Taxonomy (NCBI): domain Eukaryota; kingdom Metazoa; phylum Chordata; class Actinopteri; order Esociformes; family Esocidae; genus Esox; species Esox masquinongy. Next base: position 8,693 of record JACXGI010012507.1, on the reverse strand, counting down.
ATCTCAATCAAATAATCCACAAACCATTCTCAGAAGAGAAAGCAGGCTACAGTAAACCCCTTACAGCCTCTATTGGTGTTTTTTGCAATTGAGGGAGGACTAACCAAACTGGGGCCACGTAGGTCACATGTACCAAGAGCTATTCAGATATAACTACAGCTGAAGTTGAATAGAAGGATGAGTCTCATTTGTCTAATATCGTGACGGTGTGTGTCTGACAAAAACAGCTCGTTACGTAGCAGATCTGCCACTTACCTCTTGTGTCAACCAGTGCTGGGCCTGGGTTACCTAATGGGTGCTTCCCCAAATGTCTCTAGACAGAAAAGCCTCTCATCAACCCAGGGAGGGAGAGAAATGAGGAGAGCAGGCTGTCTGGGGAAGTCCCATCCAACACTTCCCAAACTATGTACAGAGTGGTAACGTGTCACGGAACAGGGAAGTGGAGTTGTATGTGGACCAACCTTGACAAGCACACGAACGACACACCCCCGTATTCAGCAGATATTAGAAAAGAACATGTTCACGCATCCGCCGGCAGCCGCGCTCACGCATCCGCCGGCAGCCGCGCTCACGCATCCGCCGGCAGCCGCGCTCACGCATCTATAAGATTGTGCACCTGCATTTTTAATTGCATGTGAGTGTGAAATTGTCCCACTGCAGAACCCTCCCCAACACTGTTTTCAATTACCACAGCTATCAGCATTCAGGATTAAAACCACCTAGGTTATGTAAGAAATAAGGCACAAGGGGGCGTGGTATATGGCCAACCTACCTTGGCTAACAGACCCTTTTTGTGTTATTAAACAGTGATGACATATTTTGTGGGCGGAGCCAAACTGGTGGCAGTAAACTCTTTACAACATATAGGAATATGGACCATCCGTACGCCTTCTCCAATTATTTTGTAAAGTAAATGTCATATCACAGATATAATATTACCGTATATCCCATTCATTTATTAAATGCTTGCATAAATACTGAGTGATGAAAGTTAAACTTTCTAAGCATGAGCAATTTGGTTTGTTTGCATGCTAATTCTGCTAACACGCTAGCTAATGTTGGTCAATGGAGATTACCATTGTGAAATAACCTACTGAGAATGACAGCTTTGTGGTTGCTGCTGTTACTAATTCATCATTATTATTATAACTACAGCATTGATTTTGCCTGCGTGTGATTAACAGTGGACAAAACTTTGCCTGATATGAAATGAGCACTACAGAGACGAGCTGATTGCATCAGTCCAGTCTGTCTGTTTAATGGCTTGCAACCATCAACATCTGCATTTAGCTTCAAAGTGTGGCTTCGACAACGTTATTCTATAAAAATCAAGGCCATCTTTTTTTTCATTCCTATTCTGGCATCCAATGGCACAACAAGACATTTTTGTCCTTTAGTCCGAGGATCTTGCCCGTTTCCCTACACTTGTTCCCACAATTTTCTGCCACCACCAAACTTCAGTGATGTAACCATGACGTCCACTCCAAATTGGTTTATAGCCGTTCTTAGGAACGATGCATCAGTGTCCCAGGACACAGCGCTTAGCAGTAGTATACTGGCAACATACCACAAACCCCCAAGATGCCTTATTGCCCTTATGAACCGGTTACCAACACAAATAGAGCATTAAAAACTCATGTAGCACAGTTAAAAGTTTTGCGTTCTCAATTAGCCAAAACTGACTTAGCTAGCTAGCCTATTGCTTCTCTTGAATTTAATGTAGCGACAAATACTAGCAATTTAGAGTAGAAAATAACATCCTAAGGCCATCATCACTTTACAAATATATGAACAGTGTAGAGAACAACTTCATTAAATAAATTTGATTTTTAATGATAGAAGACGAACAACTAGCCTACTGCCGTACATCAACCATGTGTGTAAGGACCCTGTTATGGATTCAGTTTTGCGAAAATCCCCCAAAAATAATGGTCTTTCTTTGCCCTGGTTTTGAATGGAATCAGTTTAACTGCCTCTGCTTGGTCTTCAAAGAAAAAACTGTGACCTTTGAGAGGCCTCCTGTAGGGGACCAATCAGACTGTCAATCACAGGCTGAAGGGAAGGCGGGAAAGACTACAGCCCACGTCTCACTGAGCTGACAGTGTGTGTTATTTCAGCTCAAAATCATGTGAGGCTGTCATTTCGGCTCAAAAACAAGAGAGGCTGTCATTTTGGCTCAAAAATTCCACTCCCATCAAGTCAATTGGTTAACAAGAGGCAAGACAGAAACCCTCTCAAATGAGGGCCGCACACCAACAGGGCCGTGTCTAGGGCAAACACATAGAAACACATCTGCAAAGGAGCTGTCTGGTCCAGGAATAACTTTGAGGGTAAATAAAGGCAACAGCCAGCAGGTTTTGAAATTTTATAGAAACAATGCAACAAGTCACACAGAGGCACCCTTTCATTTAAACAAGAATGACAATAAATGCCTGAGATTTGTCCTAGATCACAAAGCGCTTGAAGTAATTGTCGGAGTTGATCATAGTGCTCCCATCCCACTAACGTGATTTGATATAACTTAAACGCAACATCAGGGGACCCCAATCGATTGTGGCAAATGCCACCTTTTGTGATGAATGTCAGTCGCTGGTTTATAAGTTTAGGCCTACCTTGTCAATCATCTCCTCCATAGAAGGTTTGTGGGTTTATTTGTTATTCCCCTGCAATTTCCATGTTTTTACTCTTGCGTGCACGCACACACACACATTGCAATATCAAGGTGAGGACCTATTTAACTAATCTCTAACCTAGGGCCATATGATTTCCTCGTCACGAAGACTGAGGAGGGAATAATACAATCCAGACACACACTCATTCATTGAATTCAACAAAATAAAAATTTTAAAATATTTTTATGTAAAAATATAGTTCTATAGTTCCGACTTAAGATTAATTACCACTGCGTTTTACTCTAAAAGTGCAGCAGGCTACGCATTGTTCCTTAGTTGTCATTGCTAGCATTAAGTGGATCTCTATGTGAAACTTGTTCTCACTCAAATGTAAAAAGGTTCATGGTGGAGCTTATGATTTTGTTGAGGCATGTGCAGAGGCTGATATTCCGTACAAAACAGATGCTCAAGCACTGCAGGCACCGGGACTGCGTTGCCAGATACGGCGAGCCCTATAACAGGACTGCCGGTGCATGGTAGCGATGCGCCGGTTGGCTCATCATAACCTCCAATCCCTGCGGTCATAGCCACAGTGTAGGCGGGTTTGGGTTCATAAAAGTTTGTATAAAGGGCGGGCTGGTTGAAAGACACTGCTAGGTCTAACATTGTTTTTTGGCAATAATCTATGAGAAGTATAGAACTAGGCCACAGTGTTTCTGTCAGGGAAAGCAGCTTTTCAGCTGACAGCCCGCGCTTTTTTTGTCACACAAACAGTATGAAGCATTTAATCAGAACAACACAACGAGAACTTACAGAAGCGTATCCTCTATTCTTGCGGGTTAAGGGTCGGCTTCAGTATTTCATTTTACCCATGTAGTCGGGTGGTTGTGGATGGTTTATTAGGGATTATAGATCCATGCAGGTGAAGGAAAAAAACAGATCCGTGCACCAGTACCGCAGAGGGTGTTAACATGGAGGTGTGATTTTAAAAACAAAAAAAAATTGCCCTATTTTAAAAACAGAATCACAAAAAAATAAAATGGGGAAAGTTGGGGATGAAAAGTAAATAACGGGCTACAATTACAACTGATTTTATAGGGCCAATTCAAACACTAAGCCAAAACATAACTGTAAGTCCAAAAAAGGTTCTTGTTAAAGTGAAGACTGGCCAAATGTTCTCACTTCACATGATTTTCCTTGGGTTACTATAGTAGTGAGGACCGATGGATAGATACCATGAACAGAGCCAATGTGTTTCCATGGTTGGCACAACTGAATGTTCCGGAATGTGACCTGCTAAACACGCCCCCAATTCTGGTGTACAAAATAAAAATAATAATTTTGAAAAAATTAGGCCCCAGTCACCCTGTCATGCCTGTCAGAACAACCAAAGGGCATGCTCCACCCATCGGCAATGGTATTTGCATATTCTACACCAATCAGCATAACAGGAGCTCAGCACAGGGAAGTTATTTGGCCATTCTCCAGTGGAGGCAGCGCCAGTAGCCAGTAATAGTGGAAAAAAATTGCCCTATAATCTAGAGAAGAGAAAAAAGTAAAAGCTACATATCAGTCAGCAATTATCTAAAATATCTAAGCATTGGTTATTTACCATGAACAACTGCACAATACAATGATGTCATATTGATGGAAAATGCTACAAATACAATGACAAATCCTCAATGGGGCCCATTTAAAGAGAAATCTATTCTAATAAAAAAACTAAGCTACATAAAGATTATAACAAACAATAACTCTCGTTGGTCTCCCTCACTGGGACCAGGGATATGAACCGGGTGACTTACAATCATGTCTAAGTACCCTATCAAGAGTCCATCAGACACCCCTGCTACTCGTATTGCAGATGAAGGTCGTGACCTCTATCTCTGCCATCTGTGGGAACCGAGAACCATCCGCCATCCCTCATTAAACTCAGTGCTTGGGTGAGATAAGGATTTCTCCTGCATGCAGCAGTTAATATGTCCGGATCAAAGTTCCCAGGCTGCACGGACACAGACTGCATGTGTGTCTCTGTTTATGCATGCTAACACACGTATGAAACAGTGGACCTGTGCATGCTAACACTCGTATGAAACAGTGGACCTGTGCGGTCTTACTTGACCCACTAGGCCATTGAGGAGCACATTGAACATTAGACTGTAGGTGGGGTTCAACCCGTTTGCAGACCTATAAGGCTACTCACAAACAGACACCTGGTTTTGTAAACTCCGTCCCAGGCGCTGCAGCCTTTCAAGTGTCGTAATTGTTCAGGTTTTTCCATGGAAATAAAGCTACATAAATACAGAAACGGAACAAAAAACACAAATTGGGTCTTTAGAGGAATGGGGAAAAGCGACTTATTTTCAATCTCAAAGGCTGCGATTTCTCCCAGCTGTCAGTGGTATTCGCAGATGGGGCGATTTGTTGACGGTAATCTTAAGCGTTGTTGTGGAGAAAAATAGCTACTCATTACAAAGGATTTAAGAAAAAAAAAACGTAAAACCATGTGTCCAAATATAGCCACACAACTGTGTCGACAACTAGCCAAAGTTCAAATTTACATTAACTCTTACACTTTACGGTATTGGTTGATCAGCAGAAGACAATCTCTTGAAAACAATTCTCATCCTCCTCAAGACAATTACGTGGGGGGGGGGTATAGTTTCAGGTGTGTCTTTAACAGAGAAGTGTCTGTGGGTGTCCCAGAGCATAGCCAAAAAGCAGATCCATCACGGTTCCAGCTCTGGTATGGTTTGGTGGCTTCAGCCCAGGAGTGCGTTCAGTCCGGTGTAAAATGTTTGCCAGATGCAGGGTCCAGCGCTAACCTTTTTTCTCACTGCCCTATCGGGCCAGTTGCTCTGAAATCTACTGGCCCGGACTGATTTTTACTGGCCCGAATTGAATTTAAAAAAAAAAAACAATACAATTGTATTGTACAGAAGTATTGTATGTAAATATCAAATCATCAGAATATTGATTTATACCACAGTTTTGCATGTGATGCGAGACAATTGTTGATACAAGCAATTTCTGTTTACATAAATATGATGCGACATAAATGACTACTTTTTTTAATCAAACCTAATTCATTCGGAGCAGGCAGGCGTTCATTGGCACAGCCCCAAGGTTGTCATATGGGCCAGTGACTGTCTTTGTGTACTGGCCCGACGTTAGGTCTTACTGGCATCGGGCCATCATTAATGTTGAACCGATGTTTTGGCGAATGTCACTTTTTTCTATTGTCAAAAACAATGGCATGCCATTTCAGGCACATCTGGTGGATGGGGTGAGGTGTGTCCTGACCTGTGTGGGTGTGACCATTGGTAATCCTCAAATGTATGCAGCACAACCATGAGCAAATGCTCTCTGGGCTACCTTAATCCGACTATTGATTGGCAGGTCATTTTTGCTGAACTCAACATTGAGTCCCCTTGTACGGAACACACCCCAGTAAATAGGGGCCAATGTGTCAGTCTGGACACACCCTGCCGAGCAGACAGCAAACAGGTGCCAGGCTTCCTCTCACCCCTGTGACCTCTGGAGCCCAGCCAACCCCCCTGTTTGAGGTCTGGTGGCAGGCAACAAGACAAATGACCTGGAAGAGTGAAACACTTTGGCCTTGAACTTTCAACATCTTAGTAAGTTTCAAGGACAGGCCCAGGCAAGAGACTCATACATTAGACCAGTGCCCTCGTTCTTCTTCCCAACTCCTTTTTAATTCAACTTTATTGGAAGATTCAATTATTATTAATTCTTTTTTAATCTGGTTTCCCTCGACTTCATGAATATTGTTACGACTGAGGTTATTTTCCCTGGTTCTCCTACCTGGGGGGCGGGGGGGCAGTTCAGTAACGGAACATTCCGGGAGTAGAGTTAGAACAAAGAGATTGTTTCAGGTGTTCTAGCGTTCCGGGCCAGGCTCACTTCAGAGGAAGGCACAGTCTTAAGGTGAGGGATAGATCGACTTGAGGTAGATGGAGAGGGTGGGGGTGTTGGCATGGGGGCATAAAGAAGTTGTGCACGTCTGATTGCCCTTGGCCTTGTAATATGAAAACACCCCAGTCATTTTTTAATGTGCCAAATGTCAATCTTGCGAGGATTAGGGTTGCAAAATGCCTGCAACATTCCCAGAAAATCTGGTTTGGAGGATTCCTTGAATGAGCAGAAAATATGAAGGAAATCTGGAGTCCCTAAACAGGGTTTTAAAAAATCTTGGGAATTTTGCAACCCTAGTCAGGATTCCAGGATAGGTGTGTGTGTGTGTGTGAAGAACACCCTGACAGAAAAAGTGACAAATCAAGGTGTATAATACCTGCAACCAAAAACAAGACTGGCAACCACCGCCTTCCCAGGAACCCAGAAAACCACAACCGCTGATAGTTCAGATTTAGACATCTGAAAAGCTCTAATTGCTTTGAGGGATTTCGAGTGAGTGCATTTGACTGGAACAGATTGTTCATCATGAGCTTGAAGTCTTCAGAGGAGCCAGACATTAACCGTCTGAGAGGGTCAGGACAATACCCCGTAATAACAGTAGTAATAACAGAGGAGCCAGACATTAACCGTCTGAGAGGGTCAGAACAATACCCCATAATAACAGTGGTAATAACAGTGGTAATAACACCAGGCGCGACTGCCTCTCCAACACAGTAGTCTGACAGGATAAACCCGGCACCCAATGCTCTTGAAAACACACTACCGATCCACAGAGATTTCCAAAATAATCAGAAACAGGCCTGAATGATATTAAAGTGCAACTGCAGACAAGTTGGTTAAACACGGTTCCTATTTTATAGTCTTGGACCAGTAACAGGGCTATTCACCTAAGATCCTGCAGGGCCAAATCCCTTGTTTTTCCATTCCCTACAAATGACCAGGGAGTTGCTTTCAAAATGTGCACTTAGATTTTATTTACAGTATGTAGCTAGCATGAAAGTCAGCTGTCATTTTTCAAGAGTAACTCCAAAAGATGGCAAAACGGCGAGTATGTCCTAAAAACATGAAACAACAAAAAAAGTTTGTTGGATATTCTCCAGTGCACTTCAGAGGTCCGGAAAACAGTGTGCATTGGAGAAACCTTCTTCACTCATTTTCCAGTTTTCAACATGACATAATGAAGAATCGGCCGTTTGGTCATTAAATCCTGGCAGAGCACACGACTCAGTAGCCAAATTAAAATAAACACTCATTACTGCATTGTTGACATTGGCCACACCGACATGCCGTTCGCTGTACCAAAGTAGCTAGCTAACATAACAACAACCAAAGTGCCCGAAGCGAGCAGTATGTCAGTAATGACGCCGGTGGCAGCCAGCTGCGCTAATGATGCAGTTTCTTGTCCACGCAGAACATAAGCGCTCTGCGTTTTCCTGCTATCGGAGCACGCTCACTGAGGTGCCATGAGAAGTCCACACCGGATAGAACGGGAGGAAGCAATAACGCATTCAGAAACCCAGCCAGGGAACAATTCTGGGCCGGGACACGCGGTGAATTCAATTAACGAGCAGGTGAAAACAACTAAATTAAATAATTCAGCCCTTGAGGAAAGAAGTTTAAGAGATCTGGTCTATAACCTACAGCAGTGAACATCCACAGCTTTATTGGTTGTGTCTTGGCAACCCTGCCATATTGATTGGTTAGATTAAGGGAAGAGGTTGAGGGGGGTGGGGGCATTGACATTTCTGTCATTTAGCAGAGGCTCTTATCCATACATTTTCCTACAGGTCCCTAGTGGGGATCGAACTCAACGGTGCTGCAAGCTCAATTCTCCAACAGCTGAGCCACCCAGCAGGACCTAGAAGGATCTGGAATTAATAAACTAAGCTACTGTATTTACCATATGCTTCAAGTGGCTAAGCACTAGGACAGACCAACTGTAGGTTAAACAAGTGCATACATACCGGCACAGCCTACCATCTATTGACTTGCAACAACAGGACAATATTTCCATCCACACCAAAGTGTTACGTAATGCATAATTGTAGTCATTCAGCAGACACTTATCTAGTGCAGATTATAAAAACAACCTAGAGAAGTGAACAGAGCCGGGGACAAGGGGGGGGGGGGGGGGGGGGGGGGGGG
>JACXGI010012506.1:0-22630 GCA_016801175.1 Esox masquinongy | reverse complement strand
CTGTGCCTCTCCTCTCTTCCTCCGGACTCTGGGACCTTGATTTCCAAAGGAAATGCCAAATTTACTTTCATCAGAGAACATAACTTTGGACCACTCAGCAGCAGTCCAGTCCTTTTTGTCTTTAGCCCAGGCGAGACGCTTCTGACGCTGTGTCTTGTTCAAGAGTGGCTTGACACAAGGAATCCGACAGCTGAAACCCCTGTCTTGCATACGTCTGTGCGTGGTGATTCTTGAAGCACTGACTCCAGCTGCAGTCCACTCTTTGTGAATCTCCCCCACATTTTGGAATGAGTTTTGTTTCACAATTCTCTCCAGGGTGCGGTTATCCCTATTGCTTGTACACTTTTCTACCACATCTTTTCCTTCCCTTCGCCTCTCTATTAATGTGCTTGGACACAGAGCTCTGTGAACAGCTAGCCTCTTTAGCAATGACCTTTTGTGTCTTGCCCTCCTTGTGCAAGGTGTCAATGGTCGTCTTTTGGACAGCTGTCAGGTCAGCAGTCTTCCCCATGATTGTGTAGCCTACAGAACTAGTCTGAGAGACCATTTAAAGGCCTTTGCAGGTGTTTTGAGTTAATTAGCTGATTAGAGTGTGGCACCAGGTGTCTTCAATATTGAACCTATTCACAATATTCTAATTTTCTGAGACACTGAATTTGGGGTTTTCATTAGTTGTCAGTTATAATCATCAAAATTAAAAGAAATAAACACTTGAAATATATCAGTCTGTGTGGAATGAATGTATACATTATACAAGTTTCACTTTTTGAATGGAATTACTGAAATAAATCAACTTTTTGATGATATTCTAATTTTATGACCAGCACCTGTATATTAGCTATACGGACCTAATTTGACAGCTGGCTCAATCTCGTTGCAATATATCGTTTTATGCCAACTTCGACGTTTGTTCTTTCTATTGATTGATTGTTAATTGGAGAAAAGAAATTATATTATTCCAAGTTACATTGATGTGTTGTCAAATTCCAGAAGAGTACGTGCTCTTTAAAACAAAGTTAACTTGTAATTTTAATTTCGTTTTGGTTTTGGTGTTATGTCTGTTTGTTTGAAATGTGTGAGAAAATCTGATTTATTTTGAGACTTTTCAGTAGGCTAATCAACAGCAGACATAACACCAAAACCTTTAGGGGTTGCCCATGGGGATTAGCTAAAGATTGTCCATTCAAGTATATAGCGTAATATTATTTGAGGTTTTCTTTAGCACTTGAGTATGTTTTGGGATTCAGTTGTGATATCGTGATGAATCGTGATGTATTGAATCGTAACATGTGTATCGTGATATATATCGTATCGCAAAGTACTTGCCAATACCCACCCCTACATTATACCTACTTCTTCACTCTGTCTCTGTCACATGGAAATGTATAGAGAACATAACATTTTATTTGTCTCAGTGGTACAGAATGAACACAGTCATGGGACACAGATACAATGTTGCAGTTTCTTTACATCTCAATATTACAACAGGACATAATGAGTAATAGGACAGAATCTTGTACTGCAGCATTCACCTTAAGTTATTGTAAAGGGATACTTCATCGCCTAATGTATGTTCACTAGCTAAGTTAGCTAGAGCGGATAACAGAAGTCTACAACCCTTATTAAAAATGCAGCTATTGTTGTTGTAAAGGCTGAGATCCAAACAAATCATGTCAGACCTTTTTCACCCTTTATAAGATCTTTTAACCAACACTTTTAAGTGAAAAATAAAAATAGCCAGTGCTTTGGTTGCAGATGTTTGCACCGTTATAATGGGCACACCCCCTCATCAACTGCCATTCTGCTGAGACACTTGCAACGGCATATGGAGCTGGCATCTCCTTTCTATGAGGCAGCAAAAGTTTCAGGAGTACTTTTGCTCTTCCTCTACTCTTCCTTTATCTTATTTTGACCCAGGAATTCCTTTTTGGTTCAGAACACTAACCTGATCTTACAGGCAGACTAGTCAAATTGTCTCTGTACATTGTTCTGTAATGGCTTCATTGACACAATTTTGCAAATAGTTTGCATTGAATTATATTTCTCTTTCTAGTTTTAATTTATTTTCTGCGATGTTGCAAACTAGCGTGTAGAACAACTCTATGCAAAATGTTTCCTATCCAGTCGGAAAACCGTAGCAAACACAACCCTTACCACATTTCAGCAGGATAATGGGTAGGCTTCTCACAACTCAACATCCAATAGAAATGTTAGCGATTGGTTTTTGAAATACAAAATCTTCCAGAATTGTAAATAATTTGGACGGATGGCCACACGAGATGTCTTATGGTATTGGGTGATACAGGCTGCAATGCTATTTGAAATGTACAGTCTTGTACCCTTTACAGTTTATATCCATAAACCACTGTTTTTTTAAGGCTATTTGTTACGTTTTAAATCACTGGTTCACCATGAAATTGTGTACCTATTCCAAAATTGTAAAGACCACAATAATTTGTGTGTAAGTTCTTTCAACACAGTTAGCGAAATAGTGGGCACTGGCTGATTTGCTGTTGTCATAGGTTGCATCAGTAACCAAGGGGGTGTGGGCTAGCAAGGGTAAATTAACCTGCCCTCCCTTTTCCAAAGAGTTGTTGCTTGTGGAAATCCAATTAGCTATTAAAGGAACATGGGAGAGGACACTACTCTGGTTTTCAATTACAATATTATCACCTCTGCAAACCTAAAATATTGAACGTCTGATTCTCCTAGCCTAGGTTTTTGAGTTTGAGGAAATGGAACAGTGACGGGAAGACAGGGAAGATATGGTAGAAGAAGGATGAGTCAAAGGGCGATAGCCCAGATTCTAACCCATGCTCACTCATACTTGTCTGCCGAGGTCACAGCCTCAGACCACACGACCAAGGAAAATATGCTTTTTAAAAACTGTTTTTCAATATTTTATACTGCCTTGATCTGATGTCAAGGGCACCAAACATTTTGTAGGTGATCTCTATATCTCAACAGTCCAGAAAAATCCGAAGTACCATTACCCAGATGGAACATTCTGGAAAGGCAGTATCAATAGATTTGTCATGCCCGGGAAGTGAAGACACTGAGCTGACAGAAGGAAGGAAAGAAGGAAGGAAAAAAGAAAGGAAAGAAAGAAAGATGGATAGATTTCTTCATGGGCTTGACCAATGTTCTATATATTTGTTATGTACTGTTGGTTTGTTGAAAAGGTGACTTATGGTCTTTCAAAGAACAATGAGAACACAGATGTGCATCTCCTAAAATATTCAACACATGAAAAGAGAGACAGAATAGAGCTAACAAATAATTTATTGAGAAAATAAATAAGACTGATAGAAAACACAAGAACAAAAGCCTTTTAGGCTGAAAGAATTACGTTACAGCACTCACACTATGCCTCAGAGTAGGAAAAACACAAACTGAACCCCAGTGTCTTTGAACCCATCTATTCCGGCTGTGGCCGGTTTGTGCCAGACCAATGATCTTATGGGTTTTTGCATTTTCACCACACTTTCAGAGGGAATCTGTATCTCTTGGCCGAAGAGACCCTCTAAACAGCCTCGCCTGAGTTCTCTCTGATGGTCATTCATGCAAAATTGACCAACCATGCAGTTTTATTTCAGATCATCATCACTCAGGATCATCCTGCATATGTCTGTGGGCAGCACCCTGTGGTTTTAGGGCGAATATTAAAGCAAATGTTTCGATACAGACCTCCCTTGTGCTGGGAATGGCCATGCTCAGAAGACCTTGTGATCAAGCACACAGATGTATGAGGCCCCACATGTGGGCAGTGAAGTTAGCTTACAATATGATCTGTAGGTTAAACCTACTGATGCCTACTTAATTTGATGTGCCTACTCCATTTGATTGTTTTCCACTGGGTTTGTCTGGACCTCTGTCCAGAAATCAGACAGCAGTTGGCCTATCAGTTGGAGTCATCACTTATCAGGGGTGTGGTTCCTGTAATTGCTATGTGCAGCTGCAAAGATTCCATCAGAATCTGGACATTCCTAACTGGGCGCAATTTGCAGACAAGTGACTTCCCAGTAATTGACGGAATATTCTCCTTAGTGTGACTAATAAGCTTGGCTATAATGATTACCAGTTAAGCGGCTATTTTTTCTTCAGTAAGCCAAGTTATGCTAGAATTACTCAGATAGTACTGCAATAATACTGTTATGATTTAAGTGCATCATAGAACTTCTATATTGTGTGAGACAGAAAATGAAATGAGAACAAGCATAGCAAATGACCGATTTTCAAATTCTATTTGCCTTTCTTTAACTAGGCAAGTCAATTCAGAACAAATACTGTTTTACAATTTTGACATGGCCTAAGGCAAACCGCATTGTATTTACCTTTATTTAACTAGGCAAGTGAAATAAAAACAAATATTTCTTTACAAATATGACATGGGAAGAGGCAAAAGGCATCTTGGGAAGGTATGGTTGTTAGGTGGGGTTGTGAACACACACCTCAGCAGTGCACTGCACATCTGTCTACTGAACAAAGAATTTGGCAACAATTTACTTAGACTACATATCCATAATTATTAACGAATAATGACATATACCCATACCATATCTAAAGCATCTAAAGTCATGCTATGCAAAAGCTCATATTTAGTCCGTAATAAATGTATAATTACAATGAAAGTTAGTGTCCCCATTATAGTTCTCGTAAGTCATTAGCTCAGTTGGAAATAAAAATCTATGAACTTTAGGCTTTCACTGGCCATGCTATTTTCTAATGACGCATTTTGGCGATGCGGTACAAAAGCGTATTCATTTTCAAATAAAAGATTGCTTTCTGGCACAGCACCTGTCCATATCTGCCATTTTTTAAGGACATCAATTCTTAAAGACCTTACCCCACTGCTAAATACAAATAGCCAGGTATAGAGGTAAAATTGTGTTCTTCATGAGACATTTCAACGTGCAGCTGAATTTGTTTAGCCCAATCTCTGTAGTTACTGATAAATAAAGTTTCTTTAACTTTTTTTTCTTTAACTAAGCTCAGTCTACATTCTCTTTGTAATTTTTTATTATATTTTTACTTGTCCTGGACAAGTGTTAATGTTGAGTCCTGCACACTTCTAAAAACACCATAAGCCATTTCCCTATTGAATACAGTAAGAGGAACCTGAAAAGACAGTTGTCACAAAACCATATGTAAAACCCCAACCATTTGAGCTAGAAACACGTAACAAAGGTGTGAAACAGGTTCCATGGAGGGCCGAGTGGCTGCAGGTTTTCGCTGTTACCTTGTACTTGATTATTTATGTCACTAATTGGTCAGGGTCTCCCCTCAATGGGTTGTTTAGGTCTCATTTGGGCACCAGTTGAAAGGAAACAGCAAAAACCAGCATACATTAGGCCCTCCGTTTGATCGGTTTGACACCTGTGCTTCAGAGAGTTTGATATTCTGGGTTAAAAGCATATTTTTTCTGGTTGTGCCACTATTGAAATGTCTCTGTCTCATAGATGGTAGCATTACGAACAGTTTCCCTAGCTCAGAAAGGGCTGCAGCTTTTGTGGGGCAATGGTAACAATGCTTCCTGGGTGACAGTGGTCATGGTGTTCAGAGGATCGCTGGTTTGAGCCCTGCATGTGGTGGTTGGAACAGAACAGTTACATGAACATTACTTTTATTTGTGGTTATTATAAAAGCCCAAAAAGCAGCTATATAATCTAAAAATTGTATGAAAGTAAATACAAACCACATTTTAATTTAGCTTCTTAGGTAGAAGAAAGATGTCCATGATAATCTCTGTGGCCTTTCAGACCTTTGGAGAGTAAATATATTTTGGATGGCAGGCAGTATTACATTTGATGGTGGGTCTATAGAGGTTTGAAACAGTCCTCAGACATTCTCTAGCCATGTGAATGTCTTGACATGTGAATAGTGCATAATCCATTATTTAAATAATTCAGTCTTTCTGAGCTTCAGGGAAGGGCATACCATATATTGAGAAAGTTCCTATCAGGCTACTGGTGGATATGATTTTTATATGTAACTTTTTCACCTTTAAATCTTGATGTTTCCTCCTTTTTGCTCCTTTAGGTTTGAGGTAAAATATATATTAGAGAGGTCTGTTAAAGGCGGAGCACTTCAGCTTCATCAAAAAGAACACCACAGAACACTTACATTTGATGTAAGCAAAGACAGGCAGGGGACAAAGGTCAACAGCTGTCCTCTATTCTTGCCATGAAAGCACTTTCATGGCTCGCCATGGTGTCCCAATGACCAGGTTGCATTCTAACATTGTTCAGCAGTCCAACTTCCTGTGACGGCATTGTTGTAACAGCACTGCTAGCTTTTATGCTGGCCATAAGAATGCAAAGCACGAATTGCTCTGTGTTTTTTCTATGTAGAGCGTTTGTTCGGCATTTCCCATGGAAACCTGTGGGGGATTCCTACAAAGCAGGTGATGGAGCCAGGGGTCCTATGGGGAGGTCAGTGGTAGCATGTGGCTCAGATGGTTTCCCCCTTTTCTACCACCTGTTGTTCAGCATTCTGTGCCCTGCTCCTCAGATGGCCTATGCTAACTATTTGCGTCTGGAGTATGCCTTTGTGCACATGTGTTGTTCTGAAGGCTTGTACACAGAGTCAGTCATTGGAATGGGTCACCAGGGAATTGCACACTTTGAAGTCTCAATCCTTTTCTGGTATAGGAGAGTGTTGTGTTAGTCTGGAAAATTTATTTGAAATAATTCGGATCTATTCAGATATGTATCCAACCATGTGGAACTTGGGAGTCTTTGAAGTTGGTGTAGGGGTAGGGTTAGAGCCTCTAATCGGAAAAGTACACTAATTATGTGATGTCAACAAACAGCAAAACGTCTAAGAAAAGTACATTTCAATTCACATGTACTTATACTATATTTTAACAGTAGTATAATTGCCTCTAAACAAGAAATTAATCCATCTTTTTATATAATTTGAAGCATGGCATTCACATAAAAACTAAGGAATATCGAAATGACTGTAACAAATGAACATTTGTTGTTATAGTTGACCTCACCCTGGGGCAACTTTCTCCCACTGAAAGTCTGTTGATAGAATGTGGGTGCGCTTGAAAAGTGACCCTTGTCCATGTCCACGCCTGTCAAAATCCTGCATCACCTGTGACCGGTTGTCCCCACGGTGTCACACGCTTTGGGCGAACTCACATTCTGTACTCCCTCACATTCACTCCATGCTAACTGCTTACTAAGGAACAATGAAGCAGGCCAGAACTGGCGCTGCCAACAGTAGCCTATTTCACAGAAACATGTTTTTTGTGTCTATTTCTACAAGTATGGCTCTTAGGTGAAGCAGTATATAACTTTAATGACCTCTGGCTTCCGCATTTGATAGTAGTGATTGTTAACCGCTCTAAACCAGAATAAAAGGGATGATAACTGTTTAGTCAGTAAATAAAAAAACAAACAAGCTGCTGTAGGAATGCCTCACACCATGTCTCTGTATGATTCCCTTGTCCTGTATCATTCCTTGATTTAAAGATTGTACCCTGAAGGTCATACCCTGTTGCCAGTCTTTAATGCTATTAAATCACAGTAAAATCACATAGCTGAGAGGAAATATTCTTCATTGGGTTGCCTAAGAACTGCCTGTACTGTATGGCCAGCAAATGCCAGAAAGACGACTGATGTAATTTTACCTACACATATAGATGCTTAAAGGAATCAACCTACATTTTTACCAAAGACCCTTGAAATTATGCTTTAACAAATAGCCTACCATGATGATTGCTTAACTTAATATTAACATGAATGTAATGGGTGTGAAATAGCTAGTCTGTTAGCGGTCAGCACTGATAGCATTTCAATTGGTTACATCAGTCAGTCTGAGACCTTGTAGTTGTTTCCCTTGCTCTGAACAGTGTTGCCAGATGGGGAATTTTGGCTATATCTAATGACAGTGTGTGGACAAAAATGGGCTGGCGGGGGTTGATTTGCAGATTGGTTTGTATAGTAAAAATAGCATTAGGGCATGGTTTTGTTGATTCCACGTGTTTTGCGGTATACTGTCAATGAAATCTGGCAACCCTGGCTCCGGAAGGGCCACAGTTTTTGTGGGGCGATGGTAATGATGCTTTGTGGGTGAAATTGGTCATTGTGAGCCTCGCATGTGGTGGTTGGAATGAAACTGTTACATGAACGATCCCATTTATTTGTACAACCTGTATTTTTCTGAAAACGGTAAAATTTCTCAGTTTCGAAATTTGACATGTTGTCTTTGTACTATTTTCTATTGAATATAGGGTTTAAATTATTTGCACATCATTGCATTCTGTTTTTATTTACATTTTACGCAGTGTCCCAACTTTTTTGGAAACTAATTTGTAGTTATAACATTATAACTGTTGCGAGATTCCAAACAGAATGATTTAATGAACAAGTATAGAAAAAAAAAGTCAAAGGTGCAAAGCACATGAAATACGACAAATACTTTCTCAGAGCAAAATAACAATCTTCAAACCTGAGAATCAAGCAAATGCATGGGGAACACATGCAAACAAACACTGACAATCGTAGACAGAGACTGGGGGAAACAGAGGGAACTAAATACACAGGTTCATTGGGAATAGTAATTTAGCTTCTTATTACAAAGATGTATCTTCCTGTGGCAGTGAATCAGAAGAAATCTGAAGCATTTCTGTTACAAGCTAAATGAATACAACTCAATCTGAAACTGCCCTGTTTAAAAATTTGCAACATATTCATTGATGTAGTAACATGCAATTCGTAATGTCACTATACTAGCATCAGCATGTGTTGAGTTGACACTGTGCTTTACAACAAAGGCTATGTAAACAAATGCTTTATGGCAAACTGGCAATGAAAGCTTGTTGTGATGTTTAACTGTTCATTAGTTTTACTTATTATTTTTTTCCTACTGAAACCATGTGAACACTTATTCAATACAAAATCTATTGGCAACAATGGCTATTTCAGTAGTATATGAAATGTGATTCTGACTGATAACGCATAGGAATG
Organism: Esox masquinongy; assembly: GCA_016801175.1. Lineage (NCBI taxonomy): Eukaryota > Metazoa > Chordata > Actinopteri > Esociformes > Esocidae > Esox > Esox masquinongy. The sequence continues at coordinate 13,652 of JACXGI010012506.1, read as the reverse complement.
GAATGCATATAGCGCACACTTTATTTAGCTAAATAGCACTTTGCAGCTAACGTTATATCATAATGGCCTAAATGATCGATCTGCACTGGCTTTTTGCAGGATGCATATTTTGGAAACTAAGTAAAAATGCACGCCAGTATAGACTGTAAGGTTATTATTAATTTTGTATCAAGGTTGAGTGTTCACTTTGGTGAACGTCCAGCATGTCCAGCAGAGTAACAAACAAGTACCGCATTACTGTAGCTAAGCTAACTGACTGGCCGTTTGTTGGTGTTTAGATGGCTAAAGGTTGATATCCAGTGACTGTGCTGGCCACTCCATTATAGACAGAATACCAGCTGACTACTTCTTCCCCAAATAGTACTTGCATAGTTTGGAGCTGTGCTTTGGCTCATTGTCTTGTTGTAGGAGGAAATTGGCTCCAATCAAGCACCATCCATAGGGTATGGCATGGCATTGAAAAATGGTGTGATGCCTTTCTTCTTTAAGATTTCTTTTACCCTGTACAAATCTTCCACTTCTACCACCATCAAAGCACCCCCAGAGCATCACATTGCCTCCACCATGCTTGACAGATGGTGTCAAGCACTCCTCCAGCATCTTTTCATATGGTCTTCGTCTTACAAATGTTCTTCTTTGTGATCTGAACACCTCAAACTTCATCTGTCCATAACACACATCTTCCTCTGTCTGGTGTTTGTGTTCTTTTGCCCATCTTAATCTTTTCTTTTTATTGGCCATTCTGAGATATGGCTTTTTCTTTTCAACTATGCCTAGAAGGCCAGCATCTTGGAGTCGCCTCTTTACTGTTGACATTGAGACTGGGGTTTTGCGGGTATTATTTAATGAAGCTGCTAGTTGAGGATTGTGAGGCACCTGTTTCTCAAACTAGACGCTCTAATTTATTTGTGTTCATGCTCAGTTGTGCACCAGGGCCTCCCTCTCCTCTTTTTATTCTGAATAGAGTCAGTTTGCGCTCTTCTGTGAAGGGAGTAGTGCACAGCGTCGTATGAGATCTTTAGTTTCTTGGCAATTTCTCTCATGGAATAGTATTCATTACTCAGAAAAGGTATAGACAGACAAGTTTCAGAAGAAAGTTTTTTGTTTCTGGCCATTTAGTGCCTGTAATCGAACCCACAATTGCTGAGGCTCCAGATACTCAACTTGTTTAAAGAAGACCAGTTTTATTGCTTCTTTAATCAGCAGAACAATTTTCAGCTGTGCTAACATAATTGCAGAAGGGTTTTCTAATGATCAATTAGCATTTTAAAATGGATTAGCAAACACAATGTTCCATTGGAACACATGGTTGCTGATAATGGGCCTCTGTACGCCTATCTAGATATTCCATTAGATATCTGCCGTTTCCAGCTACAATTAGTCATTTACAACATTTACAATGTTTACATTGTATTTCTGATCAACTTGATGTTAATCAACAAAAAATTTGCTTTTCTTTCGAAAACAAGGAAATTGTAGTATATATATAATATTGATGCTTTATTTGTAGAATGAATATCAATACAAATGTATCTTTTGATAGCTAATATTGGGAGATTATATCAGCCAAAAAATAAAACGTGCAGGCTCTAAAGATGAAAAAACAAACCCTTTTTTAGATACGTATTTATGTAATTGCCTGTAAGATTTCCATCCTAATGCGCAGATATTGAAATACCATCATGAGTAATAAAAATGTCATCAAACCACTGAATGAAACAGGGTATGTTATTTAAAAATAAATAGCTTCACAGAGCTTAGGCATGTCCACAAGAGAGTTGAATAGAAAAATGTATTGGCTATTTATGCGTTCAGCTGGCCTAAATGTCTATGCATTCAGCATTGCTGCCCCACCGCACAAGATGGCTTTTGTTGAGGAGTGCAGACAAAAGGCAATTAATGAGATTGGCTATGGGGGGGCACTGCAGGAGAAGACAATGGAAGCATAGGGATTGTGCTTTGCCTGCTGTTTCTGTGCCGATAGCATCTACATGATTAGACAAAATGCTGCTGGGAGGTCCATTATGTAGACTTTATGAGCTTCCTGCTCCCTTCTCACAGACTCTGCACTGTGAACACCATTATTGTGTGGTTAAGGAGTTCTGTAAGTGACCATCTCTGTCTGTGCTTCAGTATGTTTCCACCATTGTCACATTGCCCATTACAAATGTGGCCTGTTCCAATAGGATCTAAACCTATGTAATAGATTACTTCCATTAGATGAAGAGACATGAAAAGATGAAGCCACATCCCTGCTAAATTTAGCCAAAGATTTTATAAAGGCTCGGTTTTGTGAAACACAAAAGTATAGAATAGCTCAAGCGAGCCTGTGAAGTCTGGCCAATGGTCATGCCTCCAGAGACAGTGTCACAGGGGATGTCCTTTCAACCTAGTCCTTTTTACACTCAGCGAGCATCCTTTGGACCAGGAAGTGAGGGGGATTAAGGATTTTACCCTCACTAAGTCAACACGTGTCTGCTAGCAGTGTGACGTTATTATTCGGCTGTCAGACAAGTCTTATCTCACTGTTGTCCATTACACATATCAGCCGACAATCTCAACAATGACCGCTTATCGCTGTAGCCCTGGCCAATGCGGCTGAGCCTAGCCTAGTGTATTGGCCAAATAGGGAATTACAGAGTGAAGTAACCGCTGGGGTGGTGAAAAAAGGTCTGTTAATAGTAGTGGGTAGATTTGGCTGACATTGCATTGCCATCTCTGTATGCTTGTGAGGAATTATCACAGATTTACATCATGCTGATGGAAAGCCTTAGGAAATGGTTTGTATTGTAGGCATAGAGATGATGGTTGAGATGTACATTTGTCAGGTTTGTGGGAGCTAAGGTTATTATGAAATGATATTATATGTAATGTAGTTCTTACTCTCAGGAACTGAGAACTGGGATTTAATTCAGGTACCGCCAGTTATTATATTGTACATCTGTATATTATGTGTATTGTTAGGAAAACACTGGCGAAGAGCCCAAGCAACATCCATGAGCCATTGCTTTAATTAAAACATTTTGATCATCTCTTGGCCAAAATATTTCAACCAAAAAACTGAATAGGATTTCTTTTTGACACAAACATGTATTTCTTTTTCAGGCGCTTGGAAAGGCTTGGGTGGAAATGACATTCCTAATTAGGATTAAGGAAGAGGTCTGTCTGCTTGGACTAGAATGTAAGGCATTTGCAGCGAGCAGGGCTGATGCCATCTGTTCAGAGTGCAGTGAGCAGCTAATTCTGGCACCCGAATGCAACACCATTTAACAGATTTTCGTGGTAGGAGCTTCGCTCCGAGCATGGGATTGACTGTCCCCCGCCAAAGCCCATGGATCTTTTAAGCCCCTGCTATGGTCTGAGGGAGCTCCCCAATTTATTTTTACATCCAAAATGTGTGGATTGTTAACACAGGAGTGTTACATCAGGAGCACCATCCAATTTGATTTATGCCTTTATTTGCCTTCAGCAAGAAGCTTTTTTAGCATCTTACAAAGGGGCTAGCCAGGGGATTAAAAATGTGCCACCAACTAATGTTATTAACAGAGGCTGATCAAGGCTTTCCCAGCTGCCTATGAAATGGCAGACAATTCTGTACTGCCACACTTACCTGAAAGTGCAACTAATTAGCAAACTGTGGGAGCCCAGGCTGGCACTGACAGCCACTATAAATAGCCACAAGGCTTCCCAGATGCAAATGTGTTATTACCCTACTGAGGAATAACTGGCTCTGATTGTCCACCACATAATCACTAACCTGCACTGACACCACCTTAAATTGCAGTTTTGTCTCCAAAACCTCTCTCTAAATCCAGTATTTAAACATTCTTGAGTTAAACAGAAATATTTCACACCTTTGTAGACGTTATAGCAGCTACAGGCTTGTTTACATTATGCTACATTTTCGGAGAAGCTGTACCATAGAAGACTTGAGACAGTAGATTATTTTGTTGCGTCAACTTGTAGACATTGATATCTCGAGATGCTACCTTCTGAGGTAACGTGCGCTGCATTTTTGAGCGAGCCCCCCTGGAGTTTTGTATGAAGACAATTGTCGGAATTGCATCAAGTTTCTGTGCAGTGCGCACACATACCGCTAGTTTTTCCTTAGATTGAAAAAAACGAAAGTGCTTGTGTAAATTCAGTAAGTTTATCTTGTTTTATTCTCTCTCGTAATGTAAACAGATTTATGCACAAGTTCACAAATGCAAATCTGGTCAGGCGTGGATTCAGAGCAATCAGTAAACTTCTTTCCATTAGGCCTATAGGCCAGGAGTGAAAAATTACTGGCTGCTTTCTACTGGGTAAAGCTGGAATTCCTTTGTTCTGTTTAATTTAGGAATCACTCCTACCCTCTTTAAACTGTGTCACAAAACAAAGGTCATGCATTATGTCCAGAACCATGTGAACCACTACTGTGGCACCAGTGCAAGGGCAATATTTTAATTCAGGCCACTGTCTCGTCATGCCAAGATGATGCACATGCTTCGATGAATTTGGTTGGGAAAAATTATAAGACTATTCAGGAAATGTTTTTTACGTTTTAATAATTTGTTTTATTACCACATTTTAAAGCACTTCACACCCCTTATTCAATTATAACCGACAACAGATCACAATTGGAATATCTTTCTGTTGCTGTGTGAATTACATCCAAAGGTGAAGAGTGGAAGTTCTGTGCAGCACTCTGCAGACCAGTAGTAGCTACTCCACTTGAGGACAGTGAGTTTGTGCCAGATGCAAACTCTAACACTGATTCAAAGTGACAGGTTCCCAGGCATTCGGTGACACCGTCATCCCTCCAGTCTCTCATTGGTTTTCATCAGGGCTAGTCTGTGACCTGCGTAGACGAAGAGGACTCCCACCCTGCTGTTAATGCACAGGGAGCTGTTCTAGAATAGCAGGCGTCACAAAGCTAAGCATGGCCTATTGCAGCCACACATGCAAATTCAGAATAAATTAATACATAAATAGTGCTTCCGGGTGACACTGGACAGGGTCAGAGTAGACCTGGAAGAGATGGAATGCAAACAAGCTCTTCTGATAACCAGCCACAACTACTAAACAAGGGCAATTTTTAAGCACTCACGAAAATAGTAACTGTCTCCAAGGGTGTGTCCGTCACCCTCGGACAAGCTAATTAACTGTTTAAATGGCTACATGTTAGAGCACCGAATGTACTTTCAATTGTGTGCACTGTGAAAAAATTTAAATATATAACTTTTATATTATTTTTCTTACTCTCATTTTGTCCCTAGCCCTATTTCGTCATATTCAATTGTATCCACAACCTTGTGTCATCGCCCAAAAACATCCAATGGATTCAGGTTTAAAATCGCAGTAAGCTGTCTTCATACAGTAGGCATTCTGCCTTTTTCCAACCAGGAGGTCATGTGGATCAGGGCTTGAGTTTAGGCTCATCTGATGTCCTCATTTAGCTTTTGTATGTGCTTGGGCCACCTGAGAAAAAATATTTTCAAATTCAAAATTATACCTTTGTTGAATTGTAAGTAGTCAAATTGGAATCTAACTAATGAATATAACTCCTTTGTTGTTGACATTAGGAGATGATATGAAAGTATTAGTTAGTTCCACGAAGCTACAGTAGTAACTTTGACCTCATGCTGTGCATTTAGAACCACCCAGTGGTTAGCCACACTAAACTTACGTTGACCAGATACCAGTGAGCAATTACCAAAGGGAGGGGATTAGCAAAGAGTAAATTAAAGTTTGCAGCTCTCTTGCACCCACTACACTTAGCCCTCCTTTCCAAGATCAAGCCTCATGACATTTGTTAGGCAGCTGAAGGAGTATCAGGCATTTTTCTTGAGGCTTACATTATCTTTGCTTGAATGGCACTATTTTTAGTCACAATGGTTTGGGGGAAGACAGACTATACATTTCTAAGCCCCTCCTCTACATTTCTAAACTTGGTATTTGATTGACTGCAGGCATTGTCAGCAGCAAAATGTTCCTCTTTTCAGGAGTTTGACAATCAGTTGACAATGACCAACATACTTTTAAAAATCATATAGATGAAGACAATGTGATGTATTTTCTTGCACTACAGTAGTATCCACTACCAGCACCAGCCTCCTGGATACAAAATTACTTTCCACCATTGGTAGACTGTTCAGCAATTACCCAGTTATGATAAGAGAGGGTATAACAACAATGGCAGGGCACGTCTGAGTGATAAACGGTGATTCAGGAAAATGAGGCACTGTCATTCATAACCTATTGTATCGTACAGCATACCAACACAATAGTTATTGTTGCATACACAGATGCTGTTATTGCTCCTTGTGAATAATCATTTCCTGTTTGTGACAGTGTTCTTTTCAGAGTTCCTGGAGTTTGGGTCAATAAGGAAATCATTTACAGTTTTTGAAAGTGGATGATTGAGCCTGACCAGTTTTTGAAATAATGGATGATTTTGCCAGCTCTCCCCCCAAAAAAACATTACAAAACAATTGAAGCATCCTGTAACAATAGTGGGCCAGCTGAGAGGGTAAAAAGGTTACAGTATGCCTTCTCTCCAGTTTTACAGACCTTATCCACTGGAGGCATGGGGAACTTTTTCAGCTGACGCCACCAGCAGGGATTTGTTCACACCAATGTACGAGTGAGTTTTAAAGTAATTATAACAGGCTACGTACAATACCAAGGCTATTGGGCTGTGCACAAGGTATCCTGAACAAAAATATAAATGAGCTGAAAATAACTTCTCCCTGACATTTACCATTTGCAGAAAAAGCTTACTTCTATGTTATATTTATAGATTAGGGCCTCATTTCAATGTATTGATTTCCTTAAATAGACTGTAACTCAGTAAAAAACCTTTGAAATTGTTGCATGTTTTTGTTCAGTGCATTTTGATGTAGCAATGGACAGGTAGTGAAGAAGTGACTAGCAAGCATGGTTGATGGTAAGTAGTAAATAAGTAAACAACAAAGGCAATAATGAATACCGCTGGTCAAACGTGTCTGCATAGTTCAGTGTGAAGGAGTTGTGTATGTAAGGGGGTAAATCTTGAAAAAAATTATTTAGTAGTTACAGTATTTCAGTCTTCATTTACTTACATTTTACTTTATTTAGTATTTTAGTCTTCATTTACAGTATTTCAGTCTTCATTTACAACAATAACCAGTCATAACAGTTATTATTGTAGACAGTACCCATGCTGACTTCTACCACTGATAAATGAGCTAGCAAGCAACAACATTTTTTTTTGTCCCTTTTCAGATTTTTTAGAATTTCAGGATTACGTGATTGTGATTGTATGGTGCCACACTAACAGTTGGTATTAACAGTTGGACCAGTAACAGTTGGTATTGAACTCCTATCACGGTCCTGAACCCTGGATATGCATCCACTGCTTGATAAACTGTGGCAGACCTGAAGGGTAAAAATAGGGGCAAGAGGGGAAAAGAAGTTGGCTGGTCCAGTCAGCTGTCAAGAGTGACCTCCACTAAGGGACTGGAGGTCCATGACACTGCTGGATGACCACAGCTGTGACAACACAACCTGTGGTCAGTTTGCCTGTGAGCTCTGCCCTGAAACCAGTCCCTTTTGTCATTGTTTGTTAGGAAACATTATTTTAATGGAAGGCTTGTGAGGTCAGTTCTGTCACTTTCTCCCCAGCTCACAAAGGTGTGTCACTCCCAGAAAGTCTAGGAATTTGCATGTTTAGTTATAGAAAGTGCTGTAGGATTTGGCTAATGCTATGGATGTAAATATCCATTTATGAATTAATCTGCATCCAGGTAGAAAATTAGCATGTCTGGGGTAATTGACATCTTTAAGGGGTATGAGTATTTTTCTTATTTGATACTCCCAGTAATAATAATAAATACATTTATAAGATATTATACCAAATATTATTTTTTGCATATTCCGCTCTCCCTAAGGCACCTTTGGAGAGTTGGGTTAAAGCCACAGAGTTACACTTTTTTGCACCAAATGCATCTTAATTCTGGTTAAGTTACTTAGGAACTACATATTTTTTATGTCTGGGGGATTCGATCTAGCAACCCTTTCAGTTACTGATCAGATATTCTAATCACTAGAATACCTGTTGCTTTTACATAATATCAGTTTTTCAGAGAAAACAAAACCATTACAGAGATTAGGCTCTTTTTGGTTTTACCTTTTTTGGACACTATCCTGTCTGACAGTATTGTAAACATATTTGGATTTAGTCTGATAAATGTAACTCAAAACACAATCTGATTTAGCCTGCAGATTTAATATAAAAACATGCAGTGTCAAAAACTGCTACCTAAGGTTTGATAAATATTTAGAATTAGTTCAGGAAATTATCTATTCTCTTTGAAAGCCTTTCAAATGTTCATATAGCCTCCCTCAACTAAAAGTTCAAAGTCACTCTCCGGGCCAAAAGAAGTACAGGGATGTAGCTGACTGTATTGGAGAATGTGTGACCTCTTCCAGAGCAAGGTGGTTTGGTTGCAATACAAAGCCTTTTAGAGAAGCAGAGTGCAAAGTGGGCTTAATCTTGAGGAGTGTTACACTGGACATTATTTGTCTGAGCACTGGGATTGAGCCCCATTTAACACAATCAGAAGATCTGCAGAGCACCAAAACGCATCCCATCCGATTGCCATCGTAAAATTAGGAGAATAATGAATCGCTCCGTAGGCACCACTTGCTCAGAGAATCCACAGCCCTCCTATCCCTCCAGGAATTGAATCAATGCAGCAGTTTAAAAATAACAAGGAATATTATCTGCATCATGTGCTACTGAATTAACGTGATGTAAATGTTCACTGACAAGACATGTTAAAGCAGATTCTGTTCTGATTTGGCCAAATGACCAAGTGTAGTGTAATTGTTAATCACGTGTTTGTGTGTAAACTGTAGGGTGTATCCTTGCACATAGAAAGATCTGAACACCGCAACTAGCAAATGTTTTAAGAAACAAAGTACCTTGACATCTGTGTTGTTCAAAAGTACGTGGGGGTTTCTTACACCCATTGTAGATTTGCATTGTTTTTATTTAAAAAAAAAAAAAAAAAACTTTATGGTATTTGGATGTGAAACAAAACAAAATGGCAAGCCAGAGAGCCACATACTATATTAAACATGACATTCATACAAGCCTGTTTCTTTACAAATACTGGTTCCAGAGGAAAAGAGAATTCTATGAAATACCGTCACAGATGGCTGTATACTGATCGGCTTTTACACATGACCTATCCTAAGAATCACTTATCACATGAACAGGGTTTCAAATGCAAAGTAACTGGACAATTTGCTGTTGCAAAACTGAATTACACCTTAAATGTTTAGACATAATACGTAGCCTAAGTACTTAGCATATAACAGGTGCCTGTTACAAGGTTTAGTTTGTGAGTACATCATAACTGAAACCAATAGCATATGCCTGTTTATTACAATTCTCTCACTGGTTTGACAAGAGGATGAGGGAGTTCATCTAATTGTAAAAATAAACTGGGCAGTATAAGTAGAGGGCATAACATACATCTAGAGGGGTTATGTCTGATAGTGAATTGCAGCATGGGATGGAAACTCTTTTTCTCCTAAATTAAAAAATGAGGATGTACAAAAAAAAGGATGTACAAAAGCGCAAACTAAAATACAGACTTTCCAGCTTGAGTGGGTAATGCAATAGTGGGGAGAGTTGATTTGAATTCAAACTGTTGATGCTTCATTTCACTTAGCTTCCACTTGGACAATAAATTCTACATATTGCTTCTTTAGTTAAGCAATGTGAATCTCTCAGTAGTCTACTATGTTGTACAGGCTTCCCTCTTCAAGTTCACTGTGCATGGAAAACCCTAACAGACTCTATCAGAGTCTTTATTCTAAAAATGTGATGTGTAAGCAGTTGCTGAGCAAAATGTTCTTGTGTATGTATGAAAAGCTAACAGGAACTTTTGCATTCCAATCAAGATAATCATTGAGTGTTTAAAAAGAAGATAGGCATTGCTTTCAGTTGCGGTACTGCCACAGTTGCTTTAATCAGTCTTACACAGCTTAGCTTAATTCTAACTTAAGCTAAGGAATGTATTTTGTCTCCAGTAGCTCTTCTATTGTATTATTCAGCACTGCAAAGACCTGGTACATTACATTAAGATTACCAAGAAAAATCACTTCATCCGATTGAGGAGAGGCTGAAAAGATATACTACTGTTCAAAAGTTTGGGGTCACTTAGTTCCAGGTATACAATAGTCATTTCCAACATTAACAATGTCTACACTGTATTTCTGATCAATTTGATGTTATTTTAATGGACAAAACATTAGCTTTTCTTTCAAAAACAAGGACATTTCTAAGTGACCTCAAACTTTTGAACAGTAGTGTATATCATGTAGATTGCCAAATCTCAGAGAGCATCCATTATTTTGTTTTCAGTTCACCTTCGTTGAATGTAATTTCCATGTATAATTCTAATTTAAACAGGGAATGGCTTTTGTCTCCAGTAGCTCTTCTATTGTATTATTCAGCACCGGAAAGATTTTTTATGTACATTACACTCAGATTATCAAGAAACAACGGATCCAATTGAATAATGAGAGATTAAAAAGAAACATATCATGCAGATTGCCCAAATCTCAAACAGCTGCTCCCTGCCAGAAAGAAGAGAGAAATAGAGAAGGAAAGAGTTAGGTAATGTAGGTCACAGAGCACCTGCATGGCTTGAGGGCTTGAAATACACACAGACCTGCGCATACTGCAAATCCCTGGCCACCTACTATGAATACTGTGAGGCTCCTCCATGCTGGTGTCTGGGTCCATCATGGCCCTAGGAAGAGGGCAAGACCTTAGGAAGTCAGAGAGTGCGAGGACACAGGGGGACGGAGGTGCCTAATGGCAGGATGCGGCAGACAGGAAAGGAAAATAGACACCTGTCCCACACAGCAGTCATCACTTCCACATTGTGCGCTTAACTGGCCCCTGCAGTCCTAATCAGGAAACCTCCATCTGTTCCTGTGCAAATGGACAAGAGGATGTAATTGTTAAGAGGATGTATTTTCAACCAAGCTTTTGTTTTGTCCAACTACCTTGCCATCCCTGGGAAATGATTAGGAATTCAGCTTCCCTCTCTGCAGACTATTGTCGTGTAAATAGTAATAATCATGGTTTGTCAGGGAAACTATATTTTTTACCTTTTTTATTTAGTGCTGTTTTAAGAGCTACACTGCCAAGCGTGTTGTGGCTTTCATATAGCCTAATAGTCTGGATCTACAGTAAATGGGACTTTAATGTGAATCATTTTTACTGTGTTTTTTGCACTCTTTTTTTTCTAGACAGCTGCTTTTTTGGGAAGACCTCACGTTTTCAGGGTCAAGCTCACTTAAGTACCAAATGTGTACAAATGCAAAATTAAACAGATAACAGGATAGTGTGCACTAGTCCATTAGCCACTGAAATCGCTAGCTGGGCACAGTTAATCAAAACGTTAACTTGGTTAACCGTTAATCCGTTCACCAAGACGTTAGCTTCGATAACCGTGAATCAGTTAAATCGTTTAAAAATATAACGGAAGTTAGCAATAACAGTTAACATTAATTTTTATTATAAAAAAATGTTTTTTGCACTAAAAACACCTAAAAGCATCTAACAAAGTGCGAAAAATAAAAAACATTTTTGGGTATTTTTAAGGGCTTGCATTAGAACCCAAAAAACTATAGCGTTTTGCTTTACAGTTAAAAAAGGATGATTTCATAGTTAAGGCTGATTTCATATTGACTTCAATATCGATTGAAGTGGATATTTTCATTTTTAACGACTACAGTCGTCAAACTGACATAGTGCCTCTCTCCCGAGTGGTAGAACTTAAAAGAACCCAGGTTGAATCTCAAATTGCAATCTGCACAGCATACTGCAAGTACGTACTTCACGGGTGATGATGAAGTACGTACTGTTTTGTATAAAGTAAGCTAGTATGTCAGTATTGGGACATACGTCGTCATAAAATTGCATCTGGACATTAGATTATTTTGTTGTGCATTAACGCATTAATTAATATCACGCCAAGTTTGAATATTGAGCTATATAATATAATATTGATGCAATATATATATTATCCTCATATAGGTGACGATAACTGACTTTTTCGTCAAGTGAAAAGACGAGAGAATCGTGGAAACCCCTCCTATTTTACTGCGCAAGGGGTTGTGGTCTATAATACCCCAAAAAAGCATGCACGGATGCATACTTCGAAAATCCACCAGAAATAGTAGACCACCCGGGAACTTTTGGCATACTATTTTCAGTGTACTATGGTTTGAGACATACAAATCCTCTCGTATACTAATCTGGCATACTATATGCGATTTGAGATTCAGCCTTACAATTATTTTCCCATGAAAGACGGAGCTCTTCTCTTGATAATAGAAGCATTTTAGTTAATTTCCGTGATCTACAAACCCCCTCCTCTCTGCCTAAAACGGGTACCTCATTAGCTCTCCAAGTGGATGGTACTCAATCTTATGTTCAGAGACCGACAATGGAGAAAGCCAATCACAGACCGTGTTTTTTTGGAGTCATAGTTTACCAGACAACCAATAGGACCATATTATCACATAGCTGTTTTGTGAAATCAAAGAAAATATCTAATTGCTGCCAGTGATATTTAGGCAGTCTTTTTCCAAAGATATCTGAAGTTTTGAGTAACCGTGCAATTGGCATGTTGACTGGAGGATTGTCCACCAGTGTTGTTTTCGAGAATTTGGCAGTTTGTTCAACCACCCTTAACAATCACTGACAATGTGTAACCACTCAAGGCCAGGACCTCCACATCTGGCTTCTTCACCTGCAGGGATTGTCTTCAGATAAACCACCAAGACAGATGGTAAATCTGTGGGATTACCCAAAAAGTTTCATTTCTGCCCTGAAAGTAAGGTGATGAAATCTAATTTCCATAGATCCCACCCACGAACATCTCATTAAACTTCAATCCCACTTTACTATGTTGGAGTAAAAGGGTGAATAGTCATTTTTAAAGCTGTATATTCTACTATGTACTGTATGTAATACGCTGCTCAAAAAAATTAAGGGAACTCTTTAATCACACAAGGCCTCCACAGACCATCACTGACCCACCGCCAAACCGGTCATGTTGGATGATGTTGCAGGCAGCATAACGTTCACCACGGCATCTCCAGGCTCTTTCACGTCTATCACGTGCTCAGTGTGAACCGGCTCTCATCTGTGAAGAGAACGGGCGCCAGTGGTGGACCTGACAATTCTGGTGTTCTCTGGCAAACGCCAATCGAGCTGCACGGTTCTGGGCTGTGAGCACAGGTACCCCTAGAGGAAGTCGGGCCTTCCTCTAGGGGTAGAGGAAGGCCACCCTCACAGAGTCTGTTTCAGTTTGGTCAGAAACATACACACCAGTAGCCCGCTGGAGGTCATTTTGTAGGGCTCTGGCAATGAAGAATCAGTCAGGAGAAGAAGATTCATTCAAGAAGAATCAGTCAGGATGGAAAAGGAGAGAGCAATTGTCTGTAGCCACCACCTGCAAAACTATTCCCTTTTTGGGGGTTGTCTTGCTGTTGCCTCTCCAGCGCACCTGTTGTCACTTTAATTTTCACCAAAACAGGTGACATTGATTCACAATTGCTTATGCTTCCTAACTAGGCAGATTGATATGCCTGAAGTTTAA